>LT669791.1:7289922-7573452 GCA_900128785.1 Arabis alpina | reverse complement strand
AAGTACCATCTAAATTTGTTGAAATCTTTACAAAACATAGGTTTCTTCTCAAGGTACTCTATAAACTATAGTTCATATAAACTATATTTGTATGATAACTACATATGTTCGTTCATTGTTCTATTTTTTGCTTAGAATTTCTATAAATTGCTGCATGGTTTCATTTTCTCTTGCAATTCTTTGACTCATGTTCATCTTTATGTTTATATCAGGTAAGTTGTTGACAGTTGACATCTGTTAAACACATTTGGAGGGTATGTCCAGGTTTATCAAATATTATATGCTCTCTGAAAAACAGAGACAAAGCTATGGCTCGAGATGGTGGTTGGTGGCTGGTCGAGTCAGACGATATAAGGTTCTACAAAACATTCAAGGAGGTCGCACCGACTACGAGGATTTGCAGCTCTTGGTACGGTAAATATCGTTTCAAACTTTGAACACAATGTTTGCTCTTTTCTAATTCTCTAACTGAATTGTTGTCTATATTTTCCCTTAGGTTTTTGGCATAAATATGGCTCTTAAACAGTTCATATTGGTTTGTTCTTGCTAGTGAATTAGAGTAAAGATAGGAATTTGAATCTCCATCTCTGATTTGTGTCTGGTTGATCGATAGTTAATTCACTTCCAAGTAAAAGCTATATTTTTGGATTTTGATGTTCGCCTTCATATGTAGTGATCTAATGCAGATATTCGGTGAAGATAAAAGAGAAGAAAAAGAGAAAACAAAAAAGGTTCGTTTATTCTTTTCTAAACATGTATTCTCATCTCATAATTACATATGAAAGATATAAAGCTTATTTAGTTTTGAATGTCCTCCCCTCTTTTCAGTTTTTTTGGCTCTTAATTGTTAAAGCTTTTTCCGACTGAAACTTGCACTTTTTAAGCTTTTATTTCCCATGCGCTTTTAGTATAATGTTAATTGAGTGGTTAATAGACTAATCACATCTTTGTGGCTGCATTTAAACAAAGTTAGGATAAATAATACTGTTTTGCATGTTATTCAATATTTATATGTCAAATTCAACTTCTCTTGGTATGTTGTCTCATTTTTGAAAAACGCGATGCACTACTTACCAAGTTTCGTTAGTTGATTACGTTTTTCGGTTCTGTTAGATTCTGGCGAAGGAGCATGATCTCGAGTTTCGCTTTTTGAAGTGCCATTCAAATTAGTTGAAATTTAGCAACACCTACTCCATAAACGATGGTTCATAAAGTCTTTTCGTATTAGCATTGAACTATTTATTTATTTAGTCCTCGAGTTTAAAATTCTTGACTATCTTCGTCTTAGATTTTATATGAATATGTATGTATCTTTCTATATTGTGCATGCAATATTCATCTTCCCATGAATCCTTTTCACACTTTTTCCAAAAATGTGTCATTTACTCACCATAGCTCATAAAGCTACTCTAAATGTATCAAATTAACAGTAACTTACATATCAAGACTTGCATATCAAAATCATTGTGTAATTTTCTAGGATTGGCACACAATTTAGTCACATTATCAACATGGAAACTAATATTCTTGACTTGAGGTATCAAAAGAGCAGCTAAAGAAATTGTACTTGTGTTCATCTTCCCTAGCTTTTAAATTCTCGAATGTATAATGATGTGTACTTGCATAGTTGATAGTTATACTAATATATTTCCAGTTAAAGGTAACCTCTCTGTTAAAGTGATATTGCATACTTATATTGTTTTACTAATTCTGTTCTCAGATTAGTCTCAACACACAGCCAATCACCTGCCCTCCAGTAGTATGTGGAGTTGATGCTTCATGTAAAATATGAACCTCTCGGATAAATGCAACTCGATTGTGATTTTGATATTTTCGTCTCCTTTTCAAATACTTAAAATTTCATCTTTTGTTATGGTTTTGAGAAACTCTCCATAATAACTTTAACCAAAAAAGAAACTATATAGTAACTTAGTAAGGAAAATTTGAAATAATTCTGATTTATAGGCCAAAAAATTTCGTTATACCTCCATCGCGATAATCCATTCTGGACAATTAGATCCATAAATTCCACAACAATGTCCCTACTCCACAAAAAAAGTTTAATTAGAAATAAAAAAAACTTTGATTGATTTGATTGGGTGGAAGTAGTGGATGGATAATTTAGTTAGTTGGACAGTTTTTGAAAAGTTATTTGGAGATATGGTCAGTTTACTGTAGCAAATTGGAAGAATAAACAGTTTTTCACTATTACACTAATAGAGAGATTTGTGTGAAAAGACAGAAAAGGGCATTTGATGCTAGATGGCTAAGTGTACATCACAAGTGGATATGCGGTGTACATCGACTGGACCGACTGGTACACCACCGTCTGCAACTTCCGGTACACCACTGTCTACACCGGCTGGTACACCACCGTCTCCACCTTCTGGTACACCGGCTGGTACACCACCGTCTCCACCTTCTGGTACACCAGCTGGTACACCACTGTCTACATATTCCGGTACACCGGCTGGTACACCACCGTCTACATATTCCGGTACACCACCGTCTACACCTTCTGGTACACCAGCCGGTACACCACCGTCTACACCTTCCGGTACACCACAGTCTACAACTTCTGGTGGTAGTACATGACCACCGTATACACCTTCCGTTACACCGATTAGTACACCACCGTCTACAATTTCAGGTACACCACCGTCTACATATTGCGGTACACCGGCTGGTACCCCACCATATACACCTTCCGGTACACCGATTAATACACCATCGTCTACAACTTCCGGTACACCACCGTTTACATCTTCTTGTACATCGGCTGGTACACCACCGTCTACACCTTCCGGTACACCGGCTGATACACGATCGTTTACAACTTTCGGTACACCACCGTCTACATCGTCTGGTACACCAGCTGGTACACCATCGTCTACATCGTCTGGTACACCGGCTGGTACACCACCGTCTACACCTTCCGGTACACCGGCTGGTACACCACCGTCTACACCTTCCGGTACACAGTTAAGTTCGTTTTTTTGTTGAAATGTATAAATTTTTAATCTAACACTAATCATAATTATCAAATTAAATTGTTCCTTAATTTAACTTCCTAATTTTCTAATCTTACAAAAGTAATCATGAAGAGGAATAAGGAGTCTCATCCTCGGTTTATATTCAAATCAAAATTTCATGTTTGAATCATGCTTCTTTCCATAAACACTAATTTTCAAACTAGTTTCTTTTCTAATTTCAAATCTTAACAAACAACTAAATCTTCTAAACCAAATATAATCATTCCACACTATAATACGTTAATGTAAACCATTATTCTTGTTATAGTAATTAATCCATTCCACAAAAAATACTAATTTCCTAATTTTAATTGATAATAGCTAATGAAGACCATTTCTAATCATTCCACCACCTTCTTCCTTCTCAACATTTTCCGATCACCATTCCCAACCACCTTATCTCCGGATTTCAATCCGTTTATCAAAACCCAATTTCGATCTATCGTTAGAGAGATGAGATGAAACCAGAGATGATGGTGGCGCTAACCCAACTCGTGGTTTGATCAATCCTCTTCATGGAAGTCCATGGCATCTCAATCCAAAATCCAAATTTTGTCTGACCCATGTATAAGAAGAAGAAGAAAAGGAAGAAGGCGAAGAAGAGAAGAGAAAGAATTATGAAGGTGGGAAAGTAAATTTTGCAGAAGAAGCTATCGTGAACGTTTCGGAGGCCACCATCTATCTTGTTACATTATCCGGTATATATCCCGATTGGTACACCACCGTCTTCCGGTACACCGTTCAGTACACCGTCCGATCCACCATCCGGTTCACCACCGTCTACACTTTCCGGTACACCGGTTGGTAAACCTCTGTCTACAGCTTCCAGTACACTATTATGTATACCGTCATATTCACCACCCTGTATACCGATCGGTACACAACTGTCTACACCGTTCAATTAACCGTCATGCACACCGTCCGATACACCACCTTATACACCATCTAATATACCACCGTTTACGCCGTTTGATACACCACCGTGTATACTGTTCGATATATCATCATATAGCTTTTCTGGTAAAAATGTATACCATCCTTTATACCATTAAAAGTAAAATACCTTTTGAAAATTAGTATTAACAAAAATCTATAATTCCCTAATCTAACAAAAATCATAATCTTTTAATTTAACACAAATCATAATTACAAAACTAAATTGTTTCTTAATTTAACCTCCTAGATTTTCTAATCTAACAAAAATAATCATTCGCTCCTCGATTTATATTTAAATCTAATTCTCATATTCGAATCATGCTTCTTTAACAAATTAGTAATGATTTCGTTGTAACATTCTCATTTCTGGATTTGTCTTTTCTATCAACTATCGGTCAACAAATCAAACTCCAAAAACCAAGAAATCTCCGAGCACAATTTTCCTCTACCGACGAACCACTAATCCCAAAACCTAACCGAATCTGTAAATCCGCAATGTCTTCCTTCTTCCTCTTACCAACATCAGAAACCACAAGAAAAAAAACAACCGATTTTCCCCAAACTGGTTCGTCTTCCTCTTTCCTCGGTCATAGTTGTACCGCCTCCGCATCTCAACAAGTCTCCGTACCCGCCGTGATTCGCTCCTCCGCCGATTGGGATGCGACTAATTTTAAGAAGACGAAGAAGAGTAAGAAGAAGAAGAAAGGTAGCTATAATGGTGGTTCTGGTTCGGTTAAGATCTTAACCGAAGTAGATAGAACCGGTTGTGTAGGATGCTGACCAGGAGTTGGGTTTTCGACTGATGCGGTTGTTGGTGGTTTGCTTGATTTTGTTGAACCGGTTGTTGGTGGTTTGATTAATGCTGGGTTTCTCTTTTCTGTCTCCTCTTCTTCGCTATTGTTTCTTCTTCTTCAATAAACAAGCATCATTTCAAAGCTAATTTATGGAAATTCGAAGCTAATTTATGGAACAAGCTTCAATTCTTTGCAGTTGATTGAAACAAGTTCTTAACTAGAAAATTGAAATAAATTTAGAGTTCATCAACAAACCATTTTTCATTCTCTCTCTCAATTAATAAAGAAGAAGAAAGCAAAAAACTCAGAGTAAGATCTTTCTCTCTATCTTTTTCTCCATGAAAGCTCCGAGATCTCCCCCATGAAAGCTCAAAATCTTTCCGTGATGGATTGATGAAAGAATTAATGAAACATTTGGAGAATAATCAAAATCATATTTGAAAACGGATCTTTTGTCTTTTTCAAAAAAAAAAGTTACAATTATATTTGTTTAAAATCAAATATGGGTTTTCGTGTGTTTAATGGCAAACTGGTAAATAAAACGATTTAGGAAAACTGATGTTTAGAGGAATACATGGATAGTTTCCAAAAATACCTATTTTGCTAAATATGAACAGTATACTGCCCACTTTACCTGTTATACTTTTTAAAACTACTCATACAACCAATTTTTTCTTAAAACATTAGGATTGTACCGGTTCAACACCTTGGCTTCTGATTGCTGATCCAATCAGAATTGAAGCATCATGGGCTTCTTTATATGTGATCCATGTGTATGGACCGACCTACATATCCAAAATATTAATTATAAGCTGAAACTGTTGACCCACAAAGACAAAGTTGAAATGAAAGTGGTCCACAAGAAACTTAGAAAACACAAAGAGAAATGAGATACTTATTATATACACAACAGAGTCTTGGCTAGAGATAATAAGGCCTGAAATGAGACTAATTACAAAAAAAATTGCCATAGTTTATATAAAGTAAATGTTAATTATTTTGTCCAAAACAAAAGCAAAAAACAAATTACTAACTCTAACTTAATATGTGTATTTTTTTGTAACAAAATTATTAACCAAACTTTCAAATCTAATATATTTAACCAATTTTTTTTTATAGACAAGATAAAAGATCACTCAATCTTTTTTGTGACATACTCGAACAAACATAATATTTCATCAACTTTAATTTTGATAAACTTTTTTCCGTATATGCCACTGAAACTGGAATGGTCAACAATATACAATATACGATAACCTATAAACCTATTCCAATTAAAAATTAGGGAGCAGCTGTTTATTAAATTTCAAATCATGTTTGGGTTGCTTAATCATATAAAAGAATCTAAACTAAAGTTAGATGAACACATATTTACCAATTGATTGTGTTAGTGTTTGTAATTGAGAAAGACTACAAATGTTTCTCTCGATTAAGAAAAGTGAAAGAGATTAAGCGGTTGAATATTACCCTAAAATTACTTTCTTTGATTATTTTAAACTTCTAATTAGTTGTTGCTTTTAATAACCCTCAAATTAGTTTTTTTCATATTACATTATTGCTAATGGTAGATTTAATGAAAATTTGGGCCTCTAACTTATTATTAATGATAAGTTTAACAAAATTATGGGCTTCAAATTTTTCTGTAAAAAATTTGGGCCTCATGCCAATGTCTCTTTCAAATGGTCATAGTCACGGCCCTAATACACAACAATTTTATATAATATTTTAAGGTTCCGCTAAGTTAAAGTTTTGACAAGTTGTCATGTGTCACTTTTGGTGTTGCCAATTAATGTCCATTTTCATACTTAGAATCTAATTTTTACTTAATAATGACATTTATCCTTTTAAAATTTAGAATTTTGTATTGATTTTTTAAAAGAAAAATGTGATATCGGTTTTAATTTAAAGTAAACATTTAATATCAAATTATCTTCATAAATTTATATAAAATATGTAAAATCATATTCCAATATATATTCTTTTTTTTACAATACTATTGTATATATTTTAAATTAATTCACATAAAATAGTTTAAAATTATAATTTAATTTGTAATCTTAACTTCACTAAAATTATAAATTATGAACATAAATCTTATACATCACTTAATTAGCTATATATATATATATATATATATATAAAAGAACAATGTTCTATACCTTTTAATATATACAATGTTCTATACTTTTTAATATATATTCTCTCATAAGATATTTCAACAATGTTCTATCTTAATTTGTTTTTTACAAATAACACTGTACATATCTAATAATTTGCTATAAATATTTAGTCTCTGAACCTAGATAGTTATTTACTATAAACACCAAATTTCCGTAATATTGAATATATAAATAGTTAATAAGTTAACAATTATTCTATATTATACCATATTAAATTTTAAATAGTTGCGTGGACATGATCAAATTCTAATTTAACCTTTTCTCTTTATACCAAATCAACAAACCACATTTTAATCTCATTTGCCCTCATGCCCTTTAATGAGGTGTGAAAAGATCAAAAAATCTATTAATTTGTGATTAAAAAATAACAAAAACCTATTAATTTTCAACCAATCAAATCTCTTCTTCCTCCTCTCTTCTTCCCGACGCCATCCACGCCATCCTCCGTTGATAAGCTCATTCAAGCTCATTCAAGCTCTACATTCTACAATTTTCGCAAGTAAAGGTTAGTGAAACTATGATTTAACTATGGTCGAAGTAGTTTAGTTATTTCATTGATTTTGACTTTTTCAATGTTGTTCAATTGGATTTACTAATTTGATTCATTGATATTGCGATTGTGTCTGGGTCTAGTAGTACAAGCATTGGGTAGTAAATGCAACACAATGGTTCAATCGTAGTGAGTCTTGGAGGAGAATAAGATTTGTGTCTCGAATTCAATTTTGCAGATTTAGTACTACTGGGTACTACTAACAGTTCGGAATACCAGAACAACTGCTTTTTCAGATTGTATTACTAAATAGTTTCAGTAGGCTTGATGTCGTGTTTTTTGTTTTTTTTTCAGGAGACAATGAGCCCAACAATTCATTTTCATTGTGATTATAGAAGAAATTATATTAAGAACGGAGAGGGGTATGAATGGATGGATTCAGAAGGCATGCATTCAATATTATTCAAGGGATTATCTCCAGAGGATATTAGTTATTCGATGTTAGTGGATAGTGTATGCAAGAAGCTTGGGATAGATTCACCTAAGGCAAAGCTGAAATTAAGTTTTATTCCATTGGACACGAGACCTCTGAGACCATCATACATCTACGATGATGATGACGTTTACGTTTATCTAACGTCCACAGATACAAACAAATGTAGAAGTGTATTACATGTGGAGAAGGGTGTAACTTCAAGAAGGAACCAGTTGGATAAGGGTAAGGGTCCAACTCTACGAGGAGATCAAGGAAGTTCAGTTGGATTGAATTACGAAGAAGTTGTTCGAAGAGATGATGGTATTGCTGGTGCTCTTACTCTTTACGCAGTCTCGGAACAACATGAGCCAATGAATGAGCCATTGAATGAGTCAATGAATGATCATAACCCAATGAATGAAAATTTTAGTGGAGATTGTAAGAGTGAAAGCAGCGGTTATTCGGGTTACCCTTCGGGTGGGAATATGGAACACGAAACGGAAAACGGATGGGATGAAGAAAACCAGTCCGAGAAGGGATGGGAGGATGGGATGGATTTGGAAGTAAGTAGAGAATTTGATAATAAGAAGGAAGTGAAAGCTTATATTGAGAGAGGTGCACATAAAGCATCTTTTGGAACCTTAACAAAGAAGAGTGACACAACAAGATATGTGGTAAGATGTTGTCTTTGGAAGCAAGGGTGTAAATGGTACTTTAACGGTGTGAAGGTGAAGAACTCATCTTGTTTTCGTGTAGCGGCATACAACAAGATGCACACATGCTCTAGGGCTAGTGCAAGTGCAAGCAGTGAAAATAGAAACAAAGCCTCAAAGGGACTAGTTGCTAGTCTTTTGAAAGAAGACTATCCTAGTATACTTCAAACTCCAACACCTAAAGCTCTAATGGGTTTGGTTCAAAGAAAATTTGGTGTGCCACCATCATATTCTACTTGCTGGCGGGGTAAGAATGAAGCTATTAACGAGGTGTGTGGTAATCCAGAAGAAGGATACAAGCAATTATACTCTTATTTGTATATATTAGAGCAAGTTAATCCTAGCACAAAAACAGAAGTCAAGGTTGACGACCTAGGGAGGTTCAAGTATTTATTCATCGCACTAGGAGCTTGCATTGAAGGGTTTGCATCCATGAGGAAACTTCTCATTGTCGATAGAACTTTTCTGAAGTCTGGATATGGTGGTGTGTTGTTGACTGCCACAGCTCAAGATCCTAATCGGCACACTTATCCGATTGCATTTGCTGTAGTGGATAGTGAAAATGATGCAAGTTGGATGTGGTTTATGGTACAACTGAAGACAGTTGTACGCGATAGTCCAAAGCTTGTTTTTGTGAGTGACCGAATTGCGAGCCTAAAGAAGAGCGTAGAATTGGTGTATACGATGGCTAAGCACGGGTTTTGTATCTTTCATTTGTCTCAAAATGTAAGACTCAAAGTTTCCTACACAAACAAAGACGTTATTGCAGAGATGTTCCGGGAAATTGCTCAGATTGATACAGAAAATGAGTTCCTTTGAAGATACAAAATTTTTAAGAGAAGATATCCTAAAGTAGGTGAGTATCTAGATGAAAGTCTAGAGGAGGAAAAATGGGTGAGGTGATATTTTCCTGGAGCAAAGTACAATATCGATACAACAAATTGTGTTGAATCGCTTAACAATGTCCTCGAGGATGCAAGAAATTACAATTTGTTACCTATGATAGATGTGATTGTGGCGAAAGTGTCTGAATGGTTCAACCAACATAGGAAGGATAGCGTTGGTTACCATAAAAGATTAGTGCCAAGGGTGGAGGACATTTTGCATGAGAGGTGTGCGGAGCTAAACTCGTACCAGCTTGAATATAGTGTCGTTGGACGGGATGGAAAGCATTACTTGGTGAACTTGATGAACAAAAGTTGCATTTGCAAGACTTTTGATATTGACAAATATCCTTGTGTCCATGGAATATCCGCACTCTACACACTCATGAGGCAAGAATCAAGAACAAAGAGTTACGAGTTAGCTGATTTGTGTGATAAATATTATAAGACCGCCCATTGGGTTTTTGCCTATTGCAAAACCATTTATCTAGTCCCACATAAGTCTGAGTGGAGAGTTCCAGCAGATATAGCAAAGAAGTTTGTCTCACCTCGAGACTACAAAAACAGCAGGGGAAGACGACGAAAAAGAAGGCGTCCATCAACAGGTGAACCTCAACGACCACCAAAGAAGAAAATGGGTGACCTTGACCTTGTGATCCAAGAACAGGCCCCAAATGTTGTGGAAGGAGGTGGTGAATTAGCTGCCCTAATTGGTGTGGAATGATCATGATTTGGTGAACTTGTTGGTCGTCGTGTTTGTTTTACTATGTCGACTACTGGAACTACTAGTGTTGGTATTATATTTCTTATGATGTGTGTACTCTTTCGTTTGTTTGATGATTTAATTCTCAAAAACCAATATATTTTGCCAATAATATTTATGAGTAGGAAAATTTAATTAATGTTTCATGTTTTAATGTTATTTGTGTTTGACATAGTAATTAATTAAATTTTCCTACTCATAAATATTATTAGCAAAATATGTAATACTCAAATACCAGGTACTACTATGTGTTAGTTAAGTAGTATTTAGGAAATAAATTAAAAATAAATATTGGTAACAATTTTTATAAGGCTATTTATCTTATACTCGATCGTGGTAGGTCTTACAATATTTTCTTATAATATAAAACAATTGAGAAAATACCATATTCTCAATCTCCCAACAATCACCTTATAGTTTTAAAAAGAGTTTGTTAGTGTTATGTACCTTATGATGCTAAATTCCGTAGGTTATGTCTTGTTGGACATATTAGGGTACAATAACATTAAAAATGTGTTACAAATGGTAAAAATAAGCTGGACAACTAAAACTATAGTTTCCATAATACGGTACTACTAGGAAAATAGCAAAAACCATAAACAGACTACTATGAAGAAATTTGTAATACTCGATTACCAGGGACTACTCTGTGTTATTTTTGGATTCACATAACGGTGCACATGTGAATTACGGCGCACATGTGTGATTACGTGGCACAAATGTGGTGGCCATGACCCAATTATTTGTCTGTTTTATTTTTGAAATTATTACTAAAGGATAAATCCCCAAATTCACAAAAAATCGGAAATCTAGGGTTTCCCCGTGTTTCCCCGGATTCCCCTCGCCGCCGTATTCCGTCGTCGAGCCTGGATTCCGTCGAGCCTCAATCCACGATTTTTCAACTTGGGTTAATTATATCTTCCTCGATTTTGTCTTCCTTATCCGATTTTCTCAATCCATGTTTCTCAATTAGAGTTACTGTGGATACAGAGGATAGGTTGGTGGGATCGTCACTCCATATTCGGACCATTCGATACTGGCTCCAACAACAGTGATTCATCTGAGGGAACACCACGTTTCTTACACTACTCCGAATCCGACGATGAATCAGTTCAAGGCGAGTTGTGGTTAAGCCCAGATGAAGGCGAAGGAGGCATTCCGACCCAAGCACGGTGACAACGAGCACGCTGGCGGTGGCAACCAGTTGAAGAAGGCATTCCAACAAAATATTACTGTGGAGGACCAGTTGTGGTTAAGATGCATACAAGTGGTTTGCAAAGTGGAAGAAGATTTTACTCTTGCGAGGCTGATCCAGATGTAAGTATCCAATTCTCAAATTCCATTACATTTGTGTTTGTATTGCGAACAAGAATTTCATTTCGTTTCATTGGATATTAGGATGGAGCATGTCATGTTTATAAACTGTGGGATGACGTAATCACGGAGGAGATTGCTGACACCAATTGCAAAGTGAATGCCGTAGAAGCTCGAATGCGAAAGTTCTGAAGAAGAGAATGCGAAGCTTAAGGAAACCATCGAGAACCTGACCGAAGAGAAAGATAGCTTGAAGGCGATGGTCAATGACCTAAAGGTGAAGGTCAATGACCTTACGGTGATGGTTATCAACTTTGAGCGAAAGGTGACGGTATAGGAGAGACAAAGATGAAATTTATGATCTGAGTCGTTGTAGTAGTACTTGAAGTAGTACGGTTATAGTAGTTACTTGTTTGAGTAATTGTTTGAATTTATTGTTGTTTAAACTTATGTTTTGTGTTTGAACTTATGATTACGATTTAAACTTATGTTTTGTATTTGAATTTATGGTTGTTTGAACTTAATTATTATGCAACATAACTAATCCCATAACTAAGCGATGAAAGTAACTTAATTATAAAGTAGAGTTCTACCTAGTAAGTCAAATGCCAATGAAAGTAGTTCAAACACAACGATGGTCCATAAAAAACAGAAAAACACATACTAGAAAGATAAATAGATAGAGCAACACCATGAAACGATTTATCAGTTCTTCTTTCTATTCTGCCTCGTTCGCGGCCTCAAGAAGATGTAAGGACTCTTCCCGTACTTCGATGGTTTTCTCTTCCTCTTCTCACCAACAACTTCCTTCTCACCAACAACTTCCTTCTCACCGACATCTTTCTTCTTCTTACCTCCATCTTTCTTCTTCTTAACACATTCTTCTTTTTCATCCACCTCCTTGTCACCTTCTTCATCATTAACATCATCGTTACCACCATCCTTCGCCTTGTCCTCATCGTCAGCACCATCCTTCTCTTTGTCCTCCTCACCAACACCATCCTTATCCGTTTCCTCCTCCTCATCAGCACCATCCTTATCCTTGTCCTCCTCCTTATCACCATCCTTCTCCTTCTCTCCCTCATCAGCACCATCCTTCTCCTTGTCCTCCTCATCAGCACCATCCTTCTCCTTGTCCTCCTCACCAACACCATCTTCCCCTTCCATCTCTACCTCCATACCACCACAAACACCATCCGTTTGTTTCTCCACACCACCACCACCAGACCACTCAGCACCATCCGTCTGTTTCTCCACACCACCACCCGCCTGTTTCTCCACACCACCACCACCAGACCACTCACCAGCATTCCATGTATGAGAGTTCACAAATGATTCCACAGCCTTTAGCCTTGTATCCTGTCCACCAATGAGGTTGAACATTTTTTCAAAATCCTCTTCCATGCTTTTACTCATTTTCTGCATTCCTTCTTGTACATCTAACAAGCCTTTCTTTATCTCTTCCACTTTTGCATTGGACACCAATGCCACATCCAAAGCCTCATCCGTAACCTGCTCTGCTTCTTTCTCCCCATTAACATCAAGGTTGAATAAGGTTTGGAAACAAATCGGTTTATTCTTACAAAGTTGTTTCTCCTAACTTTCAACAAAGTAGTCATCGGCATCTCGATCGTTTCCTCCTCGTCGAAGATACATGACACAAGAGGTCGCTCAGAAATACGAGGATTCATGATACTCTTTATATCCTATGAAAATAAAGCAATACATTTAATGAAAGATAATACAAGCCAATTAACTATTATAACTAACCTACTACTCGTACTACTGTATTACTAACCTTAGTTGTCCCAATTGCATCGTATATGTTAGAAAGTGGAAAACCAGTAGCAGGACAATTTTTGAACTTGGATTTGCACATCCTTGGACAATCACCAGCTGCTTCTCTAATTTGTTCTCGGTACTTCGTCTTCAACGGCTCAATTACCTCAAAGGCTAGAAGCTACACATAATAGAAATAGTGAAACACTGAAACTAAGTAGTACAAAATGATTCAAATAAGTAGTGTTGTTTTAAATTTAGTTTACCTGTAAGGGCATATTGAAACTTGGATATGTCCATCCGTTTTTATCAACAACTCCTTTGAAGTTAGTAAACAAATTCTCCATTTGTCTCATATTATCATCAAATGAGTACCGTCCCCACGGAAAAGTCTTACACAACTCAAGATTGTTAACAGCTTTGAGAAAAAAAGTATGCACAGACGGTGCTCCTGTTCCTCTCCTTGACTTTCCAGCAACCACACTACTTAAGAAGAACAAAACTGCCATCTTCCACCTGTCTCTACAAGGTTCCATCTTCATGAACTTTTGCTTAATAGTTTCATAGGTTATTGTTTTTGCAATTGGAAAATGCCTCCCAATAAACTGGTTACTACCCATTTTTTTCCATCCAATTGGATAATTGTGACAGTATAAACCAGAAATGATACCGTGTTCCTTGATTGAATATCAGATAGGAACACCGTTTACGATAAACTAAGCTTCCCTTTTCTTTTCTGTAATAGCCGTATGAAGAACGAGTATCCACATGCCCATCACCTTATGTGTATTCTCCACGTGCATGTGGCAGAAATGCTTGAATTGAGGATGTTGGTAAAACCATAGCTTTTCGTTACCGTTAAGCACGGTGTCGATTGC
Source organism: Arabis alpina (assembly GCA_900128785.1). Lineage (NCBI taxonomy): Eukaryota > Viridiplantae > Streptophyta > Magnoliopsida > Brassicales > Brassicaceae > Arabis > Arabis alpina. Next base: position 7,559,214 of record LT669791.1, on the reverse strand, counting down.
TTCCACTGCCTCCTTAATATAACACTTTGATTGGATCTTTATTTGCTTCGTATAATACTTGGGACTGAAGTACATCTTCAAAGGTTTTAATGCTTCACCTTCTGAACCCTGAAATCATACATCAGTGGTACTTAGTGTTACACATTTATAATTATACATTTCATTCACCAAATTCTCAAGCGCATACCTCTTCTTCTTCCTCTGCTGAACCACTTCGCTCAACTTCTTCTTCTTCTCCTTCTTTGTCAGACACTTGTTTTTCTTCTTCTTCGTCAGACACTTCTTCTTCTTCTTCAATGCTTTCTGGACTGCTTTCTTCATCTCCAGAATTCACTTCTTCTTCGTTTTCCTCTTCGATTTGAGGAGTTTCATCAACTTGAAATGCGGGGTTCTTTGTACGCGCCATTGCTACAACATAGTCGACCGAAAACATCAAAAACCCAATTAGTAACTTCGATTTTTAGGGACCAAATTCGAAGTTTACTATACATAAAATTGAAAATATCAAAACAAAATTAGGACCGGATTTGAATTGGGATAAAGATCATACCTTGCACAAAATCGAAATTGTTGGTTGTTCCTAGTGATCTTGATTATATAGGGAAATTGAAGGAGGAAGAGGATTGAATCCGTTGAAAAAAGAAAACTGATTTTTTGTCGACAAGGGGAAACGGATCCGAACGGTTTGGATTTCGGGTTAAAGGGGAAACGGGTGGATACGGGTAGGGTTTCGGGTAAACGGGTGGTCGGGTTCGTAAATATAACTGCTCAGGTCCGGTCTTTTAGTCTTTTCCTCCGTTTTTGAAACAAAAAAAGTCTTCAGTTGACCAAGGGCAAACTAGATTTGTTTTCAATTTATATGTCCAATTCAGAATTTGATCTGCGTGGATATACCCTAGTATAAAATAGAGGCAGATATTATTCTAGAGTGGTTATTAACTAGTACAAATTAATCAGCATTCTGAAAACAATAAAATTTTGTTGAAGAGTTTCAAGATCCTTACCTAAAGAATTGCCAAGGAGATTCAAGATCACAAGTGAGATCGAGAAGACCATCTTTAGCATATTTACATCGGTAAACCGGTCCCGTGGATGGATGTTCCGCCGTAGCTGGCCGTCCTTCTTCCACCACAACCACATGATCAGCCGATGCAGCCATTTGTGTTAATAAAATGACCAAACTACACTTTTATGATGAAAGAAGAAAGTTTAGATGGAGGATATGAGAAAGATAGAGGAGTGTGAGTGTCTTTATTTGAAGATTGGATCGATAAATAAATAAATGTTATAGTGAGGTTAATAAAAAGTCTATGCGGATCGGTGGTGAAGTTTGGAGATTGTGGTTATGAATATGTTCTTCTTCCTATCTATGATCTTCATTGATCCATCTTCTTGCCATTCTCCAATATCTCGTACAAATGTTAATAAAGTCGGATTTTAATGTTCTTTATAAGTTTCTTTTTTAGCTTGTAAATTTGCAATCTCAAACTGAAATGCATACTAATTTTTATGTTCATGTAAATTTCAAAGTAACCATAAAAATGGTCATGTACAAAAACACTTAAAAACTATTAAATTACTTATCAACCAAGATCAATACCTGTGTGAAACTATCCATCGATTAGGACTTGATCAGTAAGATCTTGTCTTTTATGGTAACCAGAGGACATTGAATTGCCTCTAAGACAAATCTCTCCTCTAGAAACATCGCTGGAGAAAGCGTCATAACCCATTTCCGGTACTGAAACTAGCCTTGCTTCCACAGGAGGCATTGGTACACCAACTGTCCCCACCATTGAAAATACTCCTGCTAAGGTTGTGAAGCTCCCTATACAACTCTCAGTTAATCCTATCACGTAACAATTAATTAGAATCGGTCTAGCGCGAACCAAAAGATCGGTTTTTCGAAAATCGGTTTAGGTAAAGACTTACCATAACCTTGAGAAAGATTAGAGACAGGAATGGTTCTCAAGAACTCTTCTACATGACGTGGTAGAGGAGCTGCACCTGATAACAACATATGAGCTCTTCCTCCTAATGCTTCTTTTATCTGTCACAATTTCAATTCCTCAATTTATATATTTTATACTCGACTTTGATATGATCTATATATGTATATTTTAACTGGCCTTATCGAACGTAAGTCTATCTAGACGAGGAGAAGCTTCTTCCTGAGACAATCCTTTTCTCATATTCCCCAATTTACTATACTCACAAAAATAATTCTAAATATTCACACATTTCGAAATCCAGTTCTCTGATTAGGAGAAACAAGAAAACTCATTAGTTATAAGCAAAATCAAAGATTTTCTTGCGTATCAAACCACCTGCTGAGATGTTTGCCATTACACCTACACCAACAAAATCAATCAAATTTAAAGAAGCTCAAGAAAGAACTTGAGTAAAACGTCGAATTTACGACTTTATCATTCGTATTACCGGCATAGAGTTTGTCGTAAACGCTTGGAACACCGCAAAACACAGTTGGTTTCAATTCATGAACATAGATTTATACTTAAATAAATGATGTTAAGTTACAATTATCACGTCACTTTGAAAAGTGATGCTAAATATTTTTAACTTCACTGAATTTAACATCACTTTAAAAAATGAGTACCATCACTCAGTTACTACATGGTGCGGACTGTGAAAGGTTCGATATGTAAGCCGAAGTATATCACTGGTTCTTTTATTTTTGTGGCAACAGAATAGTGACTTAAAAACATCCAAGGGAGAAAAAATATCAAATATATTATGTATCTTTCAAAAACAGACTGTCACAACTTTAATGATATTGATGTCAAGTTACAAGAAAGATAAGGAATAAAAAAGGTCAGATGAATTGGATGTTGCACTTTGATGAAAGTCTGTGCAGAGTCAGCAGATTAGCTTGCAAGAACTTATTGTTGTTCTTGTTTGCGTCAACACCGACTTTCACAGTTTCAAGACATTCCAACTTGCCCAAGAAATGTTTCATCTGTTTCAGCTCTTGAAAAGAACCTCCATACTCGAGAATCTCTAGCACTTTCACTTGACATGTCCATAAACAACATAATTCCTCCTCCTTCTCAATCTTCCTCGGCTTCTTAGGTATGCAAGCGCATGCATCTCCGCATCTATTTGTTACTCTGTGCAAAAGTCCCTAAAACCAGAGACCAATTTCGACATGTATAATGATCGCAACAACAGCAGAAAAGAATCTCAGTAAGGACATTGAAAATACCTTGATGACTAATGTCTGTAGATTTGGACAACTCTTGAACAGAAGTGGCATTACTTGCCAACCTTTTTCCTGGCTACTCTCAATAGATAAATTAAGGAGGTTGTTGAACACCGGCATGGATTTACAACAGAAATAAAACGTCTGGTTTATACATGATCACAACAAAAAACATAATATAAGAGAGAGACCTCAAGGAATCAATAGAAGAATAAGTAGCAAAAACTAACCTCAAGGGAATCAGGAGACAAATGAAGGGTCGTAATGTTGCTTATACCCGCAACTAGACGAGTTACATCGCCAAATATAGGCACGGGCGCCTTTCGTTCATCAACATCAGAACAATAATCATAATCGTTGTCGTTGTCATCGTCTTCGTCTTCGTCATCGTCATCATCATCATCATGGTAATCATACTCGATAGTTGGCTGCCATAACCTGAGATTCAACCTTGCTTCAACAAGCAAATCCAAATCCACAAACTGATACTGATCTGACACATAACTAGAATAGTCAAGGTAAACAAGACTTGGTGCATCAAAACAAACTAGGTCATGATCCTCTTGAAACTTAGGTTGATTAGAAAAAACAACAAGTCGTTTGATAGATAAACTTTGCACAGTCGCACTACAACATGGCGGATACAAAGGATTAGCATCTTGTATAAATAACTCTTCCAGCACAGGACAACCATCGAGAAGCCGACAATAGTTGAAATAATCAATCAGAATTGATAAGAGAGAAAGTGATCTAAGCACAGGGAGAAACACACTCTCAACTTCAAGATCATAGTCACCAGATATTGTGAGCTTCACAAGTGTGTTACTTGTTAACAAGTTTGTTCCTAACTCAACAACAGACCAACCACTAGCTAACAAGTATATATCTAATAAACCACGTTCCATTGCAGTCCAAACCCAACGGTTCATACAACGGTTCACAAGATCGACTTCATCGCCTTCATAGATATATCGACACAGAGAGAATTTCTTGATAGGAGAATTTTTTAACAGAGTAAATGTCTTCTCTACGAAATCTAAGAAGCGATGTAAACCAAGGTTTTCTTCTTCTTCGTTGGGATACACAACCATTGAGTCATCAAAGCAAAGGTTATCTACAAGAACTAGGAGATTCTTCCACCTTTTGGACAGAATCGATGTGGAAGCAGCCACTTTTGTCGGAAGGAAAGACAGGATTTTTCCCAGAATCTCATCTGGTAAATCGCTTATTGAATCTCTACTACAACCCATGTATAAATTAGGAGGCTTTACAAGTTCCAATTGAATGTTTTACAATCAAACAATACAAGGGTTCGAATCTATAAAGGAGAAAGAAAAAAAACAGAATCAAAAGATGTTCCTTTGATTCGACAAAAGCAAGATTTTTGGAATTGAGTAAAAGAATAAACTTACGATGGCTAGAGGAAGATCGGAAAACTTGCTTGACGATGAAATTGGAGAAACGGCCAGAGAGAGAGAGAGAGAGAGAGAGACGAGGAAGAAGAGAGAGAGAACGCAAACTTTGATTTTTTTTTTTTTTTTTAATTTGGGGATTCATAAATCCAACTTCTCAAGAGAAATTGGGTGGCATTAATTAAGCGGGTTGAACCCGTTTTCCGCTAGATCCGGTCCCGTTACGGGTTTAATTATGTAATGCCTTTCTTTGCAAAAATTTATGGAACTATATTTAGGATTAATTTGTATAAATTAATTTGTATAAATTAATACTCGATAAATTCATAATAACCATAAACTAATAAAAAAAATTGATCTTGATTCGGATCAATGTAAAAATTAGTGAAATTCGATAAAATGATAAGATAATAATTTTTTTTGAAACTCCTATATAAAATATGGTCCCAATAATAGTATAAATTAATAATCATACTCCCTCCGTTCCTAATTAGTGAATTTTTTACAAAAAAATTTTGTTCCAAAATAATAGAGTTTTTACAGTTTTCTATGCACTTTTACAAATTCTAAAACAAATACTGAAATACTATTGGTTAAACTTTATTGAAAACTGTAAATCGTAGAAATCAATGCGTTTTCTTAATAACCGTGCATTACCTTAAACATCTATTAATTAGGAACGGAGGGAGTATTTAATTATGTATATGAATATATAAATATATATATATATGTTAATGTACAAAACATGGTTTTAATGATTTTTTTTTACTTAAAAATTAAAATCTCATTAGACCTCATCTTTAAGTTTACGTATTACATCAAAAACTTTTATAATTGTTTTCTCAGTTTTTACCATAAACTTGTGGAAAATTCTAGGCAAAATAATTGATTATTGTTATAAACCCATTTAGTGGATAGCCATCAGAAGCCCATGTTTTAGAATATCCTAAACCCTAGTTCTTCTCCAAGTATTGTATCATATATATATTTATTATTCTCTATGGAATAAGACACTAATTCCTATTCTCTTCTCTTTTCTTATTTACAACACGTTATCAGCACGAGCTTTAGCCGTATGAGTATAAAATCCTAACCACTTGAGCACAAACCCTAGCCATCAAATTCTTACCATATTAGCAAACCCTAACTGCCGCCTTCGATTTGATTTTGTTTCCAACACTTCAGATCCGACCGATTAAGAGGTGAGTCCATGTCTCCTTAATCTGTTTAATTATAACAAGTCATCGTTGGTATTACTCGTTTCAATCGGTTACTTTATTTTGTACTGTTTTTATTAAATTTATTTTATATAGTTAATTTTGTGATTCAGTTGATAGCATACCCATGTATGCTTGTTGGTTGTATAATTCACATAACACATGATTACTTTACTACTTATTTATTTCGTTACTCGTTGGCTTTTACTATTAAACTTGGATATTGTAATTATATACATGTCTTCTTTTTTGGTTGAAAAGAACATTATTCACCGATCCGGTTTCAGACACTTTTTTTTCAATTGATTTATGCTTAGCTAAGTGTATCTTATTTAGCATAAGTAAACATATTGGTTTACAGATTATGTTAAATCGAGATGATAATCGAGATAGCATTAATTAAGTGGGTTGGGTTGACAAAAAAAAAGCGGGTTGAACCCGTTTTCCGCTAGATCCGGTCCCGTTACGGGTTTAATTATGTAATGCCTTTCTTTGCAAAAATTTATGGAACTATATTTAGGATTAATTTGTATAAATTAATACTCGATAAATGAATAATTACCATAAACTAATAAAAAAATTCGATCCCGATTCGGATCAATGTAAAAATTAGCGAAATTCGATAAAATGATAAGATAATAATTTTTTTGAAACTCCTATATAAAATATGGTCCCAATAATAGTATAAATTAATAAACATATTTAATTATGTATATGAATATATAAATATATATATATCTGATAATGTACTAAATATGGTTTTAATGATTTTTTTTTACTTAAAAATGAAAATCTCATTAGACCTTATCTTTAAGTTTACGTATTACATCAAAAACTTTTATAATTGTTTTCTCAGTTTTTACCATAAACTTATGGAAAATTCTAGGCAAAATAATTGATTATTTATTCATAACTTTTCCTAAATTTATTGACATTAGGGATAATAACCATGATATCTTCTAAATTTTATACATAGTATACCATTTTAATTTGTTCATCTATTATGATAATACCATCCACTCTATTGCGATAATCAAAATTTTAAATAAAAATTTCATATCATTTTGTAAAATTTCATATCATCCACTCTATTGCGTTTTTTCCAAAGTGTGTAAGGGTAATTTTGTACTTTAGTACACAAAGTGTGACATTATTGTAAATACGTTTTCGAGCGTGGCATTGACTTTCATATGTGGCATGTTTGTAATTTTCCCTTAATTTATCGATAAATTAATACTTCTCTAAAATAATAAATTTTTATGGTCCCAACATTGTTAATTTGTAGAGGTTTTATTGTACTAACCAAAATTGCATACTAAATATAAGTTTTAAGTATATGAAAATAAAATTTTGCTCAAATTTGTTTTTGTGGATCATTTTAAGGGGATTTGGCAAATTGCCCCACGTTGAAAATGTGTTTGTCCCGATGCCCATTTCACTTTTTGACCAATTTTTGTCTAAAGTGCCCTTAACCCAAAAATAAATAAATAGAAATAAAATGTTTTAAATTTTTTTAAAAATCTTAAAATTATAAAAATCTAAATAATAGTCATTTCTATATTTTTAAATATTTTTATAGGTTAAAAATTATGTTCAAAAGTAATGTTATAATCTGCTTCTACGGCTCCAGAATCCACGTTCTACGTATACGGAACTGTTGGCTTTTGGTTCTGCTAACTACACTGTTATCCACCAAGCGTAGATTCTGTATTTTGCGAGGTGTTATATGTTCTTCGGTTTGTAGAATCTGTGTTCCACGATGTGTATTATTTTCTACGACGGTAGATTACGCATTCTGCCGTTTTTATTATAATCTACCAACGTTGTAATATAAATTCTACTACATCATCAAATATCTACCGAGGACTGTAGAATATGTTTTCTACGGATTAGTTATTAAATCCTTATTAAATTCCTTAAATCTAGGATCTAAATATTTTCTTTCCTTATTTAGAAAATATATAATAATTACGTTTCCTTATTTTTTTTGTTTTTAAAACAATTTTCTAATAAAATTTTAAAATATATGTTACGCTTTTTAATTATAGAATTATAATGACTAATTTGGTTTCTAATTATTATATATAATCTGCAAACAAAAATATAAAATACATATTGGAGTGGCTACCATACTTTTATTGAAACAATGAACAATGAATTATCTATAGCCGAATTGGCCTTGCAACGTCATTCTATCACTCATAGATCACAAGTTCGAGGGTCATCTAGTGTGTTTTTTTTTTCTAGTTTTTGAATTACTCCACGTCTTATGAACATATTTAACTTCCCTAATTATAGGAGCTAAATATTCAGTTTCCTAAAACAAGAATGTTGGAAAATATCTCTAAAAAATCTAACATATCGTCTTCTTCTTCGTTCTTTACCTTCTTCTCTTTGTCATCTCCATTCTTTGTTGTATTCTATTAATTAATATGTTGCATATCTATGCAACATGCGGAGAATGGATATTGTGCACCAAAAATGGATGAAACTTTGTTGTAGACGAATTTCAACTAAAATGATATGAATAACATGTTTATTATTTAGGGATTTCTTAAGTTATTGAATAAAATAAACTTAAATAATAAACCTAAGTTGACTCATTTTTTTCTCAAGTTATAAAATTTGATTGCTTTTTTGCATTTGAAATTACATTCACAACGAAATGTGTGATGTAGTCGCGGCGTGTAGCAGGAGCATGAATACTTGGGATGATAAAGAAGTTGGGAAGATTAGAGAAGAAAAATGAGCATTGTGATAGTTGAAGGAGGATTATATGATCATTATAGGGTTTTCAGAAACTATCTTCATAGTAGTGTTTGGGAAATGTTCGGTGACGAGTTATCAGACCACGTCGTCATCGAGCATTCTCACGATGGATCTGGTGCTGGATATAAAACCATTTTTATAACTTAAATGATATCAACTTATGTTTATTATTTAGGGATTTCTGTTTTAATATAATAACATGTTTTAATTATAAAACCATTTATATATTTCTTTTAATTATTTGTTTAAAAAAGAAAAATTAGAGTCAACTATAATTAGAGGGTAAATTAGAGTTTCAACTAAAATGAAGGTTAATAAGACTTAAAAAATGGTAGAATGGGCATTGAGACAAAGTGATTTTCAAAACATGGCAATTTGGCAAATATTCCATCATTTTATCACTTGGAGTTGGCTTCGTGCTTCCCATTCGTAGATAATGGCCAACCAGTTATTCAATTTTGTTTTCACTGCCTGCAATTTGGGCCACACATTCCCGTTTTTTTATATGCATTGCTTTACTATATCTTGAAATTCTATTCCAACTAATTTATGATTATAGAAAACTTGAAGTATGTTTTCTTGGTCTAAGCGGATATGAGATTCATATACCACACACTGATTATTTTCTTCTAGGTCAATGCGATGATTTATGATCACATACACTTTTCTTTGTTCTTATATTCAAGTTCTGATGCCACAATGTTGTACTTTATCAGAGCCTCTTGGCTCTTCCTTACAGTGCAGGACCTTGCTTTAAAGTTTCTGATGTTATATTCAAAACTATAAATTGCCCATTGTTTATGTGGAAAAGACAACTCTACAAAATGGTTAGTTCAACTTACAAACATTGTACTACTTTAATACCTTAATTCAACTTCGTCATGAAGCATAAAATCTATATTTATCATCGCAGAGAAGAAGATATAGCTGCACTCATCGGCAATAGTTTTGGACTGCAGAAAAAGGTCAGAGATCATGACTTTATGTATTCTCTTACATTCCCATACACGCATCTCCTTTCTTTGTTTCTCTTCCAACTAATCATTCTTTTCTCATGAACGGACAAGTTTGACTTGAACGAAATCTTTATGATAACGTCTCTTTTTTTTGGTTGAATAGTTGATATGGCTGAATCAAGATTGATCAATTTTTGTTTTCATATGGGAACTAAAATATTGAGAGGATCACACAAAGAGCTATCCACAAGAAACTGAGAGGCACTATCAAACATATTTTTTTTTAGTACAACTATCTAATCTGAAGTTGAAAGGCATCAGGTGGTTCAACCGTGACATGTCAAGGTTTGAGACTCAGACCAAGGCAACTTTAACAAATTTGATTCCTGAAGTAAAATCAAGGTTTGGAGTCTGCATATCTTCAAACTCTTGTTCACAACTACTTCTTTTTACTGAGACACACCAAGATACCAATTGAAAAACCCATGGCTTAAATCCGGAGATAATCAAAACCTTGTACACTCCTTTGTTCTTTAAGATTCACTCCAACAGAATAACCATGTGGTAAACCAAACACAAATCTGCAAAACTTGAATCTTTGCTTCTTCTACCTTGTCAAAAGTTTATACTCTTGAAATAAGAACCCAGACGTTGTACATCAAATACGTAAGCTCACTATACCAGTCTGTATCACCTTCTGTACTAGTACGCAGTGGCGAGTCTATGTAGAGCAATAGGGTGTCACATGACACCACATAAATTTTTAATTTCGTCTAATTACATGTAAATTTCAATACATTTATCAACATAGTTAGTTACTTTTGGTCATTTGACCCCATTATACATAGGTTTTATATTCACAATTGTTAGTTTTCTTTAAATATTGTCCCCATTATATTCATATTTTATATTTATAATTCACTTAATAGTAAAATATTTTAAAAAAAATTATATAATGACTCCGGTAAATAAAATTTTAGATTCGCCACTGCTAGTACGCAGTACTACAAACAAGTACAACAAAAATCCAGCAGCGTTGTTTCACTCAAACCTTCTTGCTGCTACAAGCTCTGTGATGATCTCTCTAAGTCATGATCATTACAACTTCTGCGCTTAACAGATTCATAAGAATCCAACCTTAAAAGTTGAGATGAATCTGAAACCAAACCTTGTCGAACCTTAACCAACTTTGAATTCAAAATTGAAAAATTACGGTTTTATATATAAGCAGATTATTTTACCACTAAAAAATTTAGTGCTTAAAATCACACATACAATCAGTTGAACGCATAGTGCTTGATTGGTTAGATATGTAGTTTTGTTTATTTCATGCGTTGCTTGTTAGGACCTTATATTAAATTGACGACAACTAAAAAATTTGAAAACTACACATCCTCGGATTATCATTTATGATGATACGATGGTAATTCCGAAGTTTGAAAACAACATCTTTAGGATAATGTTAAAGCTAGCTAGGCTTTATAGACAAAAACAAAAGTTATAGACTTATAGCTAGATCCAAGATATTAAATCAATGATTAATTATTTAGAAACATGTATTTGATTTCCCTATGTGAATTGTTTGTACACTAATTACCCTTGAGTGTTCAATTTGATGCCAACACAAAAGACAGTCAGAGGTAAATTTCTCTTTCTCTTTGTGGATGATTTCATTTACCTTTAAGGATATTTATAAACCAGCTACATTGTTAAAATCATTCACATGCGATCTATTGTTCATAATCATAAAGTTAGGTATATACATTAGTCATCTATAAAACATATCGACTTATTTTGTTAACAAAAAACATCTCATCTTCTTTATAAAAACGACACTATAATTTACAGATTGATTATAAAATGCTTATTTTCTAAACTCAGTCGTATGTGCTAATTGAAGTTTGAAACCAATACTTATGTTTCACTCACTGACACGTCTGAGATATTGATAAATCCACCAAATAATAATTCTCAAAACATGATTAGACATACATGTGGTCTTTAAATTACACATCTTGACGACTAAAAGAGATGATAAAAAAACGTAACTGGGAGATCTATCCACGTGGCATGTGGTCAAATTATTTTTGGCAACGCAATTAGTAAATTTAATCATGATTACTTCAGCAGATCACGAAAACTCAAAATAAACCAGATTCTTGCCATGTTTCGGTCCGTCAAACAAGGCCAAATGTGTTGGGTAATCTCAATACAATGCTTATAAACAAACTTTATATTATAATCTTAAGTTTATAATAATTAGCTAAAACGAGTAATACAAGTGTAACAGTCCACGAGACAAAATTATTTTAACAACTAGTTTATAATTTATGTAGATACGCTTAACTGATACGCTTACGTACTTGGATTATTATATACTCTATGAGCTTTCTTGCTTAGAGTTCTAAGTATAATGAAACTGGTTTTTTTGTCTCGTGGACTGTTGCCCTTGTATTATAATACAAAGATTTACAACATTATAAATAAATTTAGCTAACTCGATTTTATATTCATAACGAAACAAAAATGAAAATAATAGAAATTCCATTGTATGAAAATCCGTAACCAAAACTATAAAATGCCAATGAAGTACCGTCAATGTCATCGTATGAATTGATCAACAATAATACCGTCAATGTTTTCCATTTTCAACTTTTTATAAATTTTCTTTTTTTTCAATTGGATTAGCTATATAACAATTATTTTGTTAGTTTTCCATTTTTAATACTATATTAAAATTTAACATATCATAATTTTTAGAAGTTTTTTTTTACAATTTGGTTAATTACCTAACAATTATTTTGTTAGTTTTCTATTTTAATTTTATTTTGAAATTTAACACGTGTCATCATTTTAATCGATATTAGACACGTGTCATGATCTCGTGAATTACAGTTTTTACAAACTCTCATTTGTTGTGAATAAGAGAAGAGAATAGAGAGAATTGTGTTGTATATTATTCCATGAGAAGTATATAGTATATATAGGGATACAATACTTGGAGAGGAAGTAGGGTTTAGGGATATTCTAGAACATGGGCTTCTAATGGGCATCCACTAAATGGGTTTATAACACTCCCCCTTGGATGCCATTAGAGTAAAAATAATCCTAATACGCATAAGATGTTGCCTCATTAAAACCTTACTAGGAAAACCCAGTTGGGACAAAACCATGGTTAAGGAAAAAGAGTGCAACGCGATTTTACTCCCCCTGATGAGTGCATAACTTGAGATCTTCTTGATGTTGCAAACTTGTTTCTTGAAAGTAGTAGTTGGGAGTGTCTTGAAAATAAATCTGCCAAAGTTTCGCTTGCACAACCTTTAGAACTTGTACACCGCCATTCTTCTGCAACTCATCGGTCTTCTAGATGATTCCTCTGGATCATTCTCTTTGTTTCTCTAGATATCATTCATGGATGACATGCTTATGGGAGATTGATAAACTTTTATATATCATTATAATGATAACATTCCTCTATAAGTGTATCATTTGCGTGTTCTTTGATGTCTCGTTAAAAACCTTTTTTCATAGAAAAACCTTATAGGATAAAAACTATGATAAGGGAAAAAGAGTACATCCACGCATATCATTATTATTTTTTCCCTCATAAACATCTTCTTGAGGAGATGAATTATGATCATATATAATATCTCTTTTGGAACTATTATAAACATAAAATTAATGGTTCATAACATCTTTTCGCTAAATGTTTAATCTGAGACATCTTGAGACAGTTTTGTCTTTTCAAGATCTTTTATCTCAAACTTTTCTTTTGATATTCCACTGTATATAAATCTCATCAGGAGTTATATGATGTTCAAATAATTAAATATATACTGCAATCATAACAAATCATTTTCTAAATCTTCATATAAATATGCATAGGCTAATATCATCTTTTTCATTGCCTTTCTCTTAGCAAATACTCACTAAGAAGATTCTTGCAGTGTACATCCTTCTTGGAGTATATAGATATCATTATACAGTGGCTACTTATCGCATAACTTGTAATAACTCTGTCGGAGTTTCGATGATGTTCAAATGAAGAATCACTTTATCAAAATATTTTGATAAGTCTACATGGGTATTTACATGATTATACCCCATGCTACATACTTTCTTTTCATTCGATCGATTATCGAGTATAATTCCTGAGAATATAATTCTAATATCATTAATCCTTCAGGGATTGTATCATTCACATATATATCCTTCAAGGATTGCATATAAATATCTTTATCCATTGTTTCATCTCTTACTACCAAACTTGTAAGATATCAAAAATAATTGCCACCACAAGAGATATCTCTTCATAAAACATTCTTTATCTTTGTGAATTTCACTATATTCACTATTCTTTCATATAAAAGACTCATTTATATGACACTGGTTTTACACTTAAAGTGCAAGGACTACTGGTCCATATATTTCTCTACAAGAGATTATATAAGTCTATTTCTTTCAATCATTATTTTGTGTACATTTTTCAATAGACTTTCTTTCATGATCCTCAATTTCATAATATCAACTGCTCATTGCATGCAAAAATATTACGACGTCGATTTGCTTTATGGTTCCATCTAATTCCATACATGACATAGCTAGCTATAATTCTTCATTTTCAAGTACTTGAATTTTTCATTTGTCATGTTTATATCTCTTCTGGAGATTTTTCAAAAAAAAAAAATTATTTCCTCGATTTGGTCATTCTAAATTCTTGCTCCTTTTCTTTTTCGAGGATAATTATATTTAGAACCAAAAAAAGTCTATCACGCTTTAGGCGATCTTTAGACTCTTTAGCAGTTTGATATAGTCCTTCCGGGACTTTAATTTTAATTGGAGCATATACAGCTGGTATAGGTGACTTTATCACTCTATTTGGGTTAGTAAATGCGTATGACAATTAATACGCTAAGTTCTTCTTATGAATTATCTTTTTGGACTTCTCATATAAATTCTTTTGGTCCGAGGATCAATGATAATTCATACATACTTATATATTTCTCCAACTGTTTAATTTCTCCCCATAATGTTGGAAAAGTTGACTCATTAAAATGAAAGTATATAAATTGAGCCTTATATAAATCCTTCTCGGATGACTCTTAATTATCTTTCATATCCAACATATATTCTTATCCTCTTTTGAGGTTCCATCATCAAGCGTTGTGGTGGAACACTTTTCACATTCATAGATCTTTCATTCAAAGATCGTTCAGATGGAAACTATTTGGTTTCTAACCCTAAACCAATAATGATGGGGAGAACAATTAGTTATTCATTGGCTTGATGCGAATCAATGCTACTAAAATTTTGTATATGAACATGAACTTCCGGATGTTCAACACATATCCCAATGGACATATATAATAATTAGGCTTCAAACATAAATTTTGGAACTTATAAGAAAGTAACCTCGCAAACTCCCGGTTGCTGGTTTATAACAAGGATAAACGTGACCTTCTATGATGCAATAATCGAGTCAATGCATCCATTGAATCGATGCATAGAAATGTCACAAAGTGGGAGATCAGCCCAGAATCATCTCCTTGTATATATTTCAGAAATATTGATAGAGTCCAAATAATTTTTGACTGGTGAAAACCATATTATCATATTGCTTTCTAAGAAAATAACCTATGATAAATCATTGGAAGAATCTTCTGGTTCTTCACTTAATGTCCACATAATTCTCAATTATTTTTTCGCATCATTATCAAACCAGGATGACCAATCCGGTTAAGCCAATCATACTTTCATTCTTAGTAAACTTCTGGTTTACTTTTTTTTATTGCTAATCACTTTTTCCCTCCAGGGGATATCATAATCAAATGAACTTCTCTAGTCCATGATAACCAAGCATGGATTTGGACCATGAAGCATGTAGCAATAAACGAGATATTATAGTAAAGTAAATCTTACAGTAAATCTATAGTAAAGTAAAGTAAATCTTATAGATTAATTTAACTAAAACATATATAAATATATGGTATGAGAACCAAGAATTTAGAAATGGAGTGTACCCGGAAAATCCAAAGCCAATGATGAGTATCGTCAGAAAGTGGTGATGATGCGGTCAATTTGGTAGCTACTTTCTCAATGATTTAATTTGTATAATCTTTTTCTTTTATATATGTAAGATATTATATTCACTTCAGGGAATATATCAAAACTAGTCAAATATGAATATGATTTCTTATCAATAACTCATATATATTTGCTCATCCTCAAGAAGAATCCATAATATTTCTTAAAGTCTTGTTCATGATTTTGTGTCTATAGGACAACATTACTTGCATGGAAATTTTATTATGTATGCTTTACCAACTCCGCATTAGAGATATTCTCTCAATATAATATCAATTTACAAGTAATTCTAAACGTAGTTGAATTATATTCACTCACAGACTTTTAGTCTTGTAATCTTGGATATAGCTAGATTTAACCAATCACATAGCTAGTTTTATGTAATATCACATTCTGGTGATCACACTTTTCCTTTGAGAATTGTTCGAAGCACTTAGTGAACATAATCTTCTAAATATGTCACTTATTATGTTCATTTGTAGTCTATGTGAGATTCTCTAATTCTCCCCCTTGAGATGATATGAAACTTTAGGTTCATCTATCTCGAATTGTATCTCACTATATAATTAACAAAATATCCCAATTTGGGTCATGTATTTTATCATCCAATTATCTGTAAGTCATTGGAGAGTATAAAGCATCAATAGTTTTAAATTACATTGTAATCACACTATATTCTTTCATCATCAGATGACATAAATCTCTTATTTCTTACTATCTTTATTTTCTCACTTCCGGTGAAAATTTATGTTCTTGAAAGAAACATGTTAGACTTTGATCATGACCATTTAAGATAATTTCTATAGCCACTTCCTTGATTTAGTGTGCTCTTCTTTTTCCTTTTTTTTTTATTATATAACGTGTCACATTCACTTCAGGGAATGGACCAAAATCAATCGGATGCGATTCATGAATTTTATTGTAAAATAACAAGATGACATAAAGTCATGCACACTTTACTACCTCTACCGAGAGGTGAGATTTTACTACCCAGTAAGATCATAATCACGTCATGATATCTTAGATCATGTATGTCTCCATATGTCTAGATTTAGTTTCATAGACTCATCAGACCAACAAATATCAAACAATTAAAAATTTGTCGATCAAGACAATGCCATCTCAATTTAAAGCATGTGTAAAAACATGTGTTGCAATATGAAAGCAATGAGATAATTTATGATTAACAATTGTGTCTCGTGAAGCACCATGATTACTAAGCAATACGATCATCGAGTGCAATAAAATATAAGATAGAGCAACCAGATCAAGCCATGAGACATCAGAACAAAAGCAATAAGAAGCATGAACTTGCGATAAAACATAGGTTACTTATAATATGAAGTAATACTTAGCTCGATGGAAAATAGATGCAGATTACTTAGTTTGATCATGATAGAAATTCAATTTATAATTATAAAATATTTGAATAATTATAAAATCTTTGATTAATAGTAGAGAAGCGTTAATCATGATCGATTAATTTTATAATAAAGTATGTGATTTTAAGAACCAAAAACATATTAATAAAATAATTAATATACATAAGTATGATTTGTGAGAATTACTCATCGATATACCTAGTATTCATGAATCAACATGTGTATGTTATCAAATCACAAAATCAAACTTAAAACTATATTAAATATAAAAACATAAAATTGTGATATTCGATCAATAAACATATATGATTCATGACTCAACATGAATATGCTATTGAATTACGAAATCAACTCATAAATATGACTTGTGAGAAATTCTCCATCGATAGACATACATGTGTATGCAATGAATAACAAAGTCAATATTTATGTATAAAATAGATTAAATAAGTAGCATAATAAGATAAAAGTAATTCAATTATTGTATCAAAGCAATTATAAAAATAACGTGATACTATATAGGATGTATGACGTTAACTTTATGCTTTACCAAATAATATTAGATGTGTCGTATGCTAAATTGAGAGAGATTCACTTACTTTAATGAAAAATAAAGTGGAACCGAAGCAAAGTGCGAGATGTTAGAGAACGTTAGGGTTTTACTCAAGTGGCTAGGGTTTTACTTTAGTGGCTAGAGTTTTACTCAGGGGTTAGGTTATAGAGAATAAAGAGAATTGTGTTGTATATTATTCCACGAGAAGTATAGAGTATATATAGAGATACAATACTTGGAGAGGAAGTAGGGTTTAGGGATATTCTAGAACATGTGCCTCTAATGGGCATCCACTAAATGGGTTTATAACATCCTTTATATAATAAGATATATGAAATTTTGGTTACTATCCAAATTAATCCTTTATATTTCCATAATTTTTGACTAATCCTTAGATCATTGGTGGGCTTCTCAATTAGAATCAGCATGGGCTCTATTTTGTTGTTTCGGCCCATCTCTTGTTTTAAATGAAGTGATGTCGTTTTGAGACTCTCTCTCTCTTCCTCCTCTCTCTCTCGCCGTTTCTCCAATTCCGTCGTCGAGCAAGTTTTCCGATGTTCCTCTGCCGTCGTAAGTTTGATTCAAGGATCAACTTTTAATTCTGGGTTTTTTCAATAACTATATGGGCTGTAGTAGAGATTCAATAAGCGATTTACCAGATGAGATTCTCGGACAAATCCTGTCTTTCCTTCCGACAAAAGTGGCTGCTTCCACATCGGTTCTTTCCAAAAGATGGAAGAATCTACTAGTTCTTGTAGATAACCTTTGCTTTGATGACTCAATGGTTGTGTATCCCAACGAAGAAGAAGCAAAACTTGGTTTACATCGCTTCTTAGATTTCGTAGAGAAGACATTTACTCTGTTAAAAATTCTCCTATCAAGAAATTCTCTCTGTGTCGATATATCTATGAAGGCGATGGATTCCATCTTGTGAACCGTTGTATGAACCGTTGGGTTTGGACTGCAATGGAACGTGGTTTATTAGATGTATACTTGTTAGCTAGCGGTTGGTCTGGTGTTGAGCTAGAAACAAACTTGTTAACAAGTAACACACTTGTGAAACTCACAATATCTGGTGACTATGATCTTGAAGCTGAGAGTGTGTTTCTCCCTGTTCTGAAATCACTTTCTCTCTTATCAATTCTGATGATTATTTCAACTATTGTCGGCTTCTCCATGGTTGTCCTGTGCTGGAAGAGTTATTTATACGTGATGCTAATCCTTTGTATCCGCCATGTTGTAGTGCGACTGTGGTACCATGTAGTAACCGAGTGATGGTTTGTAACACTATGCATTTAAAGATCTAAAGTATGATACAAATGTGTCTTTAATGCAAGTCTATTTGTAGAGAAATCAGATTACAAATATGATTGTATTTATTTGTTTGATGTTTCAAGCGATGCAAAGTGAATTTCATAGAGTAGTTTACCAAAAGCTAGTTCTAGAGGAAATTTCCTAGATTGATAATCTGAGTATATGTCATTATCCCAACAGTAAACTATCTTCATTGCATCTATCTATTTGTGTTTGATCCGTCTGCTAGAGACCTGAAGCTTTAAAGTCTCATCGCTCAAAGCTATGGAGGATCTTGTTGCAATTCCTCCTCATTCGCCTACGACGGTAAGCTTTTTGATTTTAAGGTTTTCGCTTGGAATCGTTTAGCACAACATAAGCTCCCCTAGTTCCTCTTCTCCATCGTCGAGTGATAACCAATTATACACAGTCTCCAGGTCGAATTAGCCTGGTTGTCCAGAGCATGAAGACATTGGTGCAAGACTGCGGGATGGGGTTTCCGTTTCACTATGTGGGTGGTTTCGTTGACGGGGAAGAGAGACAGAGGATTTGTTGTATATGCTTATACAACAAATGCAGAGGTTACCACACTAGAATTTTCACTATCTAAACTGAATATTTTCTATATGGTTACTATTATATAGGCCATCAAGATCTAGCTTCAAAAATCTGCAGGATGGGAAAACCTTCCAATGCGTTGGTGGGTTCGTTGATGTTTAAGGCAGAAAGAATATGTTGCATATTTTTTGTACAATAAATGAACCTACCATGCAACAAGGTAATGTCTGGACTAAAGTTCCATGGGAACCAGGAGAAATATTCCGTATAACCACTTGAAATTATGACTAGTTATTTTAAATTACACTTCCGACACAATATAAAAAAAGGGAAGTTTATAAACTTAAATGGCATTTGAATGCAAGATGGACTATAAGAGTTGAAGGGCTTGAAGAATACTTAGTTTTGATGACGCCATTCAATATTTCCACTACCCAAGGAGATAATGATGATCAAATTTTCGAGATCACAAAATATTAGAAGTTCTATCTTTTTGAATTCAGATCTTTCTCTCTCTTTACTGTCTTTCTATAAGAACTGTGGTCTGGATGAGGAATTTGGAATAACTCTTTTGTTTTTGACATAATTTTAACAATAGTTCTAATATTTTACATAGAGATAAGTGTTTTGACATAATTTTAACAACAATTCTAATATTTTACATAGAGATAAGTGATATAGCCGAGTAAATGGACAATTTCTGATTTTCGATTTTTGTTTTTTGGTGTATAGTTGATATCCCAAATAGATTAGGATTACGATGTATTTCAAAGGACTGAAAACAAAATCCATTGAACAAGATGTTCATTCAGTTTGTAGATACTTTTCTAGTTCATTTCAAACTTGAAAAATTACAGTTTTATAATATAACCAGATTACTTTTACCATTAGAAGTTTTAGTGCTTAGATTCACACATACAACCAGTTGAACGCATAAGTGCTTGATTGGTTAAATATGTAGTTTTGTTTATTTAAAGTGTTGTTATATTATTTTATCATGAAATAATTTAGATAGAATCCATCTGTAATAATTAAAAATTGGTTAGTTTTAAAATATGAGGTGAAAAAAATCAATCACAATGGTATTTGTATTCTTTATCTACAACTCACAAACTCAAGTTTAAACTCGGATTATAATTTATGATACGATCGACGACAACAAGAAACTTTGAGAACTCCATACCCTCGGATTATCATTTATGACACGATGGTAATTGGGAAGTTTTAAAACAAAATCTTTAGGATAATGTTAAAGCTAGCTAGGATTTGTGGACGAAGACAAAAGTTTAGCTAGATCCAATATTTTAAATCAATGATTTTTTTATTTTTTTTGACGGATTTTAAATCAATGATTAATTTTTAGAAACATGTATTTGATTTCCCTATGTGAATTGTTACACACTAATTATTATACTTGAGTGATTCATATGATGCCAACACATAAGTAAAACAGAGGTAAATTTCTCTTTCTCTTTGTGGGTGATTTCATGTACCTATAAAGATATTTAAAACCAGCTACACTGTTAAAATCATTCACATATACGATCTATTTTTCATAACCCCAAAGTTAGATATATACATTAAATCGAGTTATTTTGTTAACAAAAAAACATCCTATCTTATATATAAAACGACACTAGAATTTATACATTATAAAATGATTATTTTCTAAACTCAATCGTATCAGCTAATTGAAGCATGAAACCAATACTTATGTTTCACTAACTGACAGGTGTCTAAGACATTGATAAATCCACAAAATAATAATTCTCATTAGACATAAATATATCGTATTTAATTACACATGTCTTGACGACTAAACGAGATGATAAAAAACGTAATCGGGAGATCTAACCACGTGGCACGTAGTCAATTTATTTTTGGCAATGTAATTAGTAATTTTAATCATGATTACTTCAGCAGATCACGAAAACTCAAAATAAATCAGATTCTTGCCATGTTTCGGTCCGTCAAACAAGGCCAAATGTGTTGGGTAATCTCAATACAATGCTTATAAACAAACTTTATATTATAATCTTAAGTTTATAATAATTAGCTAAAACGAGTAATACAAGTGTAACAGTCCACGAGACAAAATTATTTTAACAACTAGTTTATAATTTATGTAGATACGCTTAACTGATACGCTTGCGTACTTGGATTATTATATACTCTATGAGCTTTCTTGCTTAGAGTTCTAAGTATAATGAAACTGGTTTTTTTGTCTCGTGGACTGTTGCCCTTGTATTATAATACAAAGATTTACAACATTATAAATAAATTTAGCTAACTCGATTTTATATTCATAACAAACAAAAAATGAAAATAATAGAAATTCCATTGTATGAAAATCCGTAACAAAAACTATAAAATGCCAATGAAGTACCGTCAATGTCATCGTATGAATTGATCAACAATAAAATTATCATTATAATCCGAGAAGACAATTTTCCCATATTTTATTATGCATTTCAAATTAATACTTTCTTGAGAACATATCCAACAGTATTTTGTCCCAAAATAGATATTTCGGAAAAGTAGCTACCTTGGTTGATCGTGAATGAATAAATTAAAAGCCATTGAAACTTTTCAATTTGATTTGGACTGGTTTAATCAACTAGTTTACAAGAAGTGGACACGTGTATATGTTAGCATATCTTAAGATATTTAAGGCGTAACAGTTTGCTTGTGAAATTGCAAATAATGGGTCACCATGCCACATACATAAGAAAAAGTCAACGGAATCTTTGGCTACGTTTCAAAACCTACCATATCTAGATAATAATAAGTTATTAACGTATATTGTACAGATACAATGAACACATATACACATTGTTTCTTACTATTTTTGTATTTACATAAATTTGTATTTTTCAAGAGAAGAAGACTATACGTAGTAGATATTGATTTTTTATGGTAAACATGTACTTATCAAGTAGTTGATAGTTTAGTAGTTTTGACTACGTAGGATCACTAATTCGACCATATATAAAATGAGTGGCAATTGGTCTTAGATACTAATTAAAGAATACTAGGGTTGGACTCGCGCGTTGCGCGAGTTTAGCTTCTTTTGATATTTTTGTGTTATTTTTCTATGTTTTCTATCAGTATCATGTATAACATGAATTAATAAGTATTTTATGTTAGTATATATATTTTACATTTATTTACACATTATAATATCATATTTTCAATTATTAATTTGTTTTTAATTCGTTTTTTGAAATTCTTTCGATTTGGTATTTGATTTTAAATAAATAGCTGTTTAGTTTTTGAGAACTTATTATTTTATCTATTATTGCATAATAAATTCATCCAATCTTCAAACAAATTATAAATATAACTAATACATTTACTTTGGTCATTTTTTCACAAAACACTAATATAATTATAGAAAGTTAATTTATACATAATGTTTTTTACATTGTCTTAAACATTTCGAAAATAGTTTTTGTTTCTCTAGATTTTTAAAATCATTGATTCAAATATTGAATTACAGAAGCTCGTCTGAGAATGCTTTTTTGTAGAACTACGTACATTTTTACATAAAGATCACAAATTATTCTCGGTATACTTTGCTGTACAATTTATGAATAATGTGACCATCATTTTATACGTTATATATATATCAAATTTAAGATTTATTTATTTATTTATTTTAAATTACGATATTACAACGTTTTCAATTTTTTTATTTTCTACTTCCAAAAATTGAAGATAACATTTTGAATAAAATATTATATTCTAAAGTTTCACCTTATTTTCATATTTTAGTGTAATCATTTAATATCCTTTAGTGAAATCATACATCCTCTTTTCTTTTGCGCGAGTTTGGCTTCTTTTGATATTTATGTAATATTTTCCTATGTTTTCTATCAATGTCATGTATATCATGAATTAGTAAGTATTTTATGTTAGTATATATATTTTATATTTATTTACACATTATAATATCATATTTTCAATTTTCAATTTGTTTTTAATTCTTTTTTTTGAAATTCTTTCGATTTGGTATTTGATTTTAAATAAATAGATGTTTAGTTTTTGAGAACTTATTATTTTATCTATTATTGCATAATAAATTCATCCAATCTTCAAACAAATTCTAAATATAACCAATATATTTACTTTGTTATTTTTTTCACAAAACACTAATATAATTATAGAAAGTTAATTTATACATAGTTTTTTACGTTTTCTTAAACATTTCGAAAATAGTTTTTGTTTCTCTAGATTTTTAAAATCATTGATTCAAATATTGAATTAAAGAAGCTCGCTGGGGAATGCCTTTTTGTAGAACTACGTACATTTTTATATAAAGATCACAAATTATTCTCGGTATATTTTGATGTACAATTTATGAATAATGTGACCATTAATTTTATACTTTATATATATCAAATTTAAGATTTTTTTAATTATTTTAAATTACGATATTACAGCGTTTTCAGTTTTTTTTCTTTTCTACTTCCAAAATCTGAAAATAACATTTTGAATAAAATATTGTATTCTAAAGTTTCACCTTATTTTCTTATTTTAGTAAAATCGTTCAATATCCTTTAGTGAAATCATACATCCTCTTTTTTTTAAAGCCTTCAGTCTCTTAACAATCGGTTAAAACTCAATTACGATACTTCAGTAATTAACATCATTGAATCTATTTTTTCTTTGATTATTTTTATTAACATTTCTATTCAGCGCTCTTATATATAAATTCGTAATATTTTGATTATTTTCTAATGACCATATAAATAAAAGTAATTCATTATTGTAATTTCTAATTCGAACATAAATACTCAAATAATCCTAAAATATGGTTCATATGATGCCTTTATTAAACTTAACGACAAAAATTTGATTTAACTATTTACAATTTTATGCTACTTTGTTTACTTATTTTTAGTAGAACATAACTCAAGCAATGCGTGATTTTTTTGTCTTACACCAATTTATACCTTATATCTTTAAAATAATAGTATTATAACACTTTCATATTTTTCTTTCATACTTCCATAAAATTATATAACATTATAAATAAAATCGTATATCCTAAATTTTCATCTTATTATCTCATCTTTAATTAGATGGTTCAATATATTTTTAGTGAAATAATATATATTTTTTATCTTTAGATCAACAATGTCTTATATTAACACGTTCATCCCTTATTGGTTCAAATACGCTCATGTATTTCTTTAACGAATAGGTGTAAGTGCGTTCATGACCAAAAAAAACTCAATAGCCTCTTAACAATTTTCTGACACTCAAGATTCTTTTTCTTTGATGTCGCTAATATTTTTTTTTTTTTTTCTTATAAGTATATTCATTTTACATATTTCCAATTTTTGAAATTGAATATATAAACTTTTATCGTTATCATAAATTCATAGTAAATATTCAAATATTAATTTCTACTTTTAGTAATTTTTTTTTTTTTTTTTTGGCAACCTAACTATTAATCAGAAAACACCCTCCAATCTTGGAATCCAGACCGGAAGGATGTTGCTTACTTAAGAAAAATTAAAATCTCGTGTTCGGGCTGAACGTGATAGGCAGTCCGCCTTCAGATTAATAGTGCGAGGGATATAGGATAAACAGAAGTTGGGTAGACGATCTTGTAAGCGCTTGAGCTTGACTGAAAAGATCGAGAACGCCGGCCACTCCTCTCGATGATTGACGACATCTACTAGGTCGGAACAATCTGTTTCAAACATCTACTTTTAGTAATTTATTGACTTATTTTTGGTTTTTTAATTTAATTAAAAAATCAGTAGCTATAGGTAACAATAAATATACATAAACATGAACTAAATGAACTTAGAACTAAAATTAATTGTTAAAAAAAAATTTGCCTAGGGTTGGACTCGCGCATTGCGCGAGTTCGGCTTTTTTTGATATTTTTGTGTTATTTTCCTATGTTTTCTATCAATATCATGTATAACATGAATTAGTAAGTATTTTATGTTAGTATATATATTTTACATTTTTTTACACATTATAATATCATATTTTCAATTATTAATTTGTCATTGTAATAGCTGTTTAGATTTTGAGAACTTATTATTTTATCTATTATTGCATAATAAATTCATCCAATCTTCAAACAAATTCTAAATATAACCAATATATTTACTTTTGTCATTTTTTCACAAAACACTAATATAATTATAGAAAGTTAATTTATACATAATTTTTTTTTACGTTTTCTTGAACATTTCGAAAATAGTTTTTGTTTCTATACATTTTTAAAATCATTTATTCAAATATTGAATTACATAAGCTCACCGGGGAATGCTTTTTTGTAGAACTACGTACATTTTTACATAAAGATCACAAATTATTTTCTTATTTTAGTGAAATCGTTCAATATCCTTTAGTGAAATCATATATCCTTTTTTTTTTTAACAATCGGCTAAAACTCAATTACGATACTTCAATAATTAACATCATTAAATCTATTTTTTCTTTGATTGTTTTTTATTAACATTTCTATTCAGCGCTCTTATATATAAATTCGTAATATTTTGATTATTTTCTAATGACCATATAAATAAAAGTAATTTATTATTGTAATTTTTAATTCGGAAATAAATACTCAAATAATCATAAAATATGGTTCGTATGATGCATTTATTAAACTTAATGACAAAAATTTGATTTAACTATTTACAATTTTATGTTACTTTGTTTACTTATTTGTAGTAGAACATAACTCAAGCAATGCGTGATTTTTTTGTCTTACACCAATTTATACCTTATATCTTTAAAATAATAGTATTATAACACTTTCATATTTTTCTTTCATACTTCCATAAAATTATATAACATTATAAATAAAATTGTATATCCTAAATTTTCATCTTATTATCTCATCTTTAATTAGATGGTTCAGTATCCTTTTAGTGAAATAATATATATTTTTTATCTTTATATCAACAACCTCTTATATTAACACGTTCATCCCTCATTGGTTCAAATATGCTAATGTATTTCTTTAACAAATAGGTGTAAGTGCGTTCATGACAAAAAAAAACCAATAGCCTCTTAACAATTTTCTGACACTCAAGATTCTTTTTTTTGATTCTTTGATGTGGCTAATATCTTTATTCACTTTTTCTTATATGTATATTCATTTTACATATTTCTAATTTTTGAAATTGAATATATAAAATTTTATCGTTATCATAAATTCATAGTAAATACTCAAATATTAATTTCTACTTTTATAATTTATTGATTTATTTTTCGTTTTCTAATTTAATTAAAAAATTAGTAGCTATAAGTAACAATAAATATACATAAATGAACTTAAAACTAAAGTTAATTGTTAAATTTTGTTTTTGCCTATGTAGACATCTTAGATGAAGAGAGGACTCCCTAATTATATATATGATTTATGAACCAAATATCCATAATTTGTAAGGTTTATCGCAACAAAAAACATACATACCTATTGTCTCATAATTCGTACATACGTATCACATACGGTTACAGCATGTATGTGTTGGTTAATTTTGGAGAAAGGGTACATCTCTTCTTTTAACCTTTGTGTTGGTTGGAGACATGATGAATACATTGGTTCTAGACATGTATTTAACGTACGGACACATCCGTTCACATAGCACCCCCTTGATTAACATATCCTTTGGAATATTATATAAAGAGATCATGAGAAGTGATTCATGGAGAACAAATTCAATCCATTTACTCCTTCTCTTTCATCTCTCTAAAAACTTTCTAAGAAACACAAAGTATAGTTTGCAAGGAATTACGAACGGTGTTTTGTTCGGAATTCGATAGTTGTATCCTGCAAGATAGACGTCCGCGAAACTACTTACACCGGTAGGGACGGAATTTTTTCTTAGGAGATTGCCACAAGCAAGCCTCTATCATCTACAAGTTATCGTTTCGTGATCGAGAGAGAAACCGTGAAGTTCGTCTTTTGTATTACACATACTTTGTATTTGTACTATACTTCTTTATAATAAAACAACTTCTTCTCTTTCTTTTGATTGATCTGCATCTATATTCCTAACAATCTAAGACAGAAATTTATTTCTTGTTTTGGAATTGATAGATGGATCAATCATCAACAAGTGCGAATGTGAAAAGTCACATTGAGAAGCCTTTTGTATTCCGGGGAACGGATTTCAAAAGATGGCAACAAAAGATGGTGTTCTATCTCACCACTTTGAATTTGGCTCAATGCTTAACTTCCGATGGACCGGATTTACCCGTTGAAGGGGATATTCCGGATGAAGTTATCAAGGCAGCGGAGGCATGGACACAAAACGAGTTTTTGTGTAAGAATTACATTCTTAATGCCTTGGATGACTCTCTCTACGATGTCTATCAAATGTTTCAAACTCCGAAACAATTGTGGGCCTCACTAGAGAAGAAGTATAAGTCCGAAGTCGCAAGCGCCAAGAAGTTTATAGCTGGAAATTTTTTAAATTTCAAGATGAGTGACACCAATTCCGTGGTGAAACAAGTGGAGGAACTTCAGATTATTGCTCATGAATTAAAGGATGAGGGTATGGGGCTAAATGATGCGTTTTTCGTTGCTTCGATCATTGAAAAGTTGCCTCCTACTTGGAAAGACTTCAAAATTTATTTGAAGCACTTACATGAAGACATGAGTCTCGAGCAAATCATTCTCAAGTTACGAGTCGAAGAGGAAAATCGTAAGAATGAGAAATCTGAATTTCTTTCTACGGAAGTAAGTGCCAATGTAATTGAGGGAAACAACTCCAAATTCAAGGGCTATAAGAAGAACAAAAACGTGAAGAATACGTCCATTCCACCAAAGGGCACCAACTTCAAGAAGAAGCCACAAGGTGCTTGTTGGGTTTGTGGAAAGCCGGGTCATAGGGCTAAGGATTGTCGCCATAAAAAGGAAGGCAAATCGGTTGGAGACGCTAACAACGTTAACCTTACAGAAAATCAGTTTGTTGCGGTTGTTTCCGAAGCAAATATGATGACCAACTCAAATGATTGGTGGATCGATACGGGTGCAACGAAACATGTTTGCTCCGATTTAAGTTCGTTTTCCACATATGAGAAAGGTTGTAGTGGAGAAAAACTTTACATCGGAAACGCTAGCACCGCTACGATTGAAGGAAAAGGCAAAGTGGTTCTCAAACTCACTTCGGGGAAAGAACTTGCACTCACAAACGTGCTTCATGTGCCTGAGATTCGTAAGAATCTGATTTCTGGTTCTCTTTTTAGTAACAAAGGCTTGAAGATTGTATTTGAATCTGATAAGGTTGTACTCACCAAAGGTGGGATGTATGTAGGAAAAGGTTATCTTTGTGATGGTCTGTTCAAACTGAATGTTGTAATGATCGATAATAATAAAAACGCAGGCAAAGGCACTGCATTTGTTTACTTTCTTGAGTCAAGTAACTTATGGCATGAAAGAGTAGGACATGTCAATTATCGTTCATTGTATAGAATGATAAATTTGGGAATGTTACCAAAGTGCAATCCTAATGATAAAAATAGACATAAATGTGAGGTTTGTGTTGAATCAAAATATTCAAGGCATCCTTACAAGTCTGTGGAGAAGTCAAATGAGTTACTTGGTTTAATACATAGTGATCTATGTGATTTTCAATCAACGCCAAGTCGTGGAAGAAAGAATTATTATATCTCTTTTATCGATGACTATAGCAAGTTTTGTTATATCTATTTGATTGATACTAAAGATGAGGCTTTGAATATGTTTAAGAAATTCAAAGCAGAAGTAGAAAATCAATTAGATAAGAGAATAAAAATTCTCAGATCAGATCGTGGTGGAGAATACAAATCAAATGAATTCTCAGAATTTTGTTCTACACATGGAATCATTCATCAAACTACAGCTCCTTATACTCCAATGCAAAACGACGTTGCTGAAAGAAAAAATAGGACGCTTAAGGAAATGATGAATTCCATGTTAAATAATTCGGGAGCACCACTTAGCTTATGGGGCGAAGCGATTCTTACGGCAAATTCATTATTGAATAAGATTCCCCATAAGAAGAGTGATAAAACCCCATATGAGATGTGGAAAAATAAAAACCCTTCATATAAAAATGTGAAAGTGTGGGGTTGTCTCGCAAAGGTTCAAGTACCTTTGCAAAAAAGAACTGTTATCGGACCAAAAACGGTGGATTGTGTTTACATCGGTCCTGCGAAAAACAGTGCCGCATATAGATTTTTAGTCCATAAATCTGAAAATGCGGAGGTAAAGGTAAATACCATCATTGAATCAAATGAGGCCGAGTTCTTTGAACATATTTTTCCTTACAAAGAGCCAAGAGTCACAGGTACTAAACGAGTACGAGAAGTTGAAAATATTTCTTCAAAGGTTCAAGAAGAAGAAAATGAACTAAGAAGAAGTAAAAGGGCAAGAGTTGCCAAAGACTTTGGTACTGATTTTATGACGTACTTAAGTGAATATGAACCGCAAACGTATACGGCTGCAATGGAATCTCCAGAAGCACTTTATTGGAATGAAGCGATTCTAAGCGAAAAGGAATCCATTATGAATAGCCATACATGAGAATTGGTTGATTTACCACCTGGAAATAAACCAATTGGATATAGATGGATTTTCACAAAGAAGTTAAGATCGGATGGATCGATTGAGAAGTATAAAGCAAGACTTGTGGCAAAGGGATTTCGCCAAAAGGAAGGTCTTGATTTCTTTGATACGTATTCGCCGGTCACGAGAATTACTTCTATAAGATTGCTAGTAGCAATCGCTGCCATATATGATTTAGAAATTCATCAAATGGATGTCAAAACGGCATTTTTAAATGGTGAATTAGATGAAGAAATATATATGGAACAACCCGAGGGATTTATAGTCAAGGGTCAAGAAACGAAGGTTTGTAAACTTGTAAAATCATTGTACGGACTCAAACAAGCACCAAAACAATGGCATGAGAAGTTTGATCATATAATGAAATCTTATGGTTTTACCATAAACGAATGTGACAAACGTGTTTACATTAAGCAAACCAAAAATGCTATAATCCTTTATGTCTTTATGTGGATGACATGTTAATAATGGGAACAAGTAAAGACATTATTAACACCACAAAGAAGATGTTGAGTGATAATTTTGAAATGAAAGACTTGGGATTGGCTGATTTAATTCTAGGAATTAGAATTAAACGAGATACCAATGGTTACTCACTTACTCAATCTCATTATGTGGAGAAAGTCTTAAAGAAATTTGGTCACTTTGATGATAGACCGGTTGTTACTCCGTTTGATCCAACATGCAAACTTTCAAAGAATGAAGGTGAAAGTGTGTCTCAGTTAGAATACACACAAATAGTTGGGAGCCTTATGTACATTACAAATTGTACAAGACCAGATTTGGCTTACTCATTAAGTCGATATTCAAGTAATCCAAATGGAGAACATTGGCATGCTTTAATTAGAGTATTGAGATACTTAAAACATACAATTAATTATGGTCTGCATTACACCAAATATCCTCCTGTTTTAGAAGGATATAGTGATGCGAATTGGATCTCTGGAAGTACGGATAGTAAATCCACAAGTGGTTACGTGTTTACACTTGGTGGTGGGGCTGTGTCTTGGAGATCATCTAAACAAACGTGTATTGCACATTCAACAATGGAATCTGAATTTATCGCATTAGATAAAGCTGCGGAAGAAGCCGAATGGCTTAGAAACTTTATTGAGGATATTCCATTGTGGCCGAAGCCGGTAACGGCTCTGTGTATCCATTGTGATAGTATGGCTGCTTTACATAGAGGAAAAAATGCAATATACAATGGTAAATCCAGGCATATTAGACGAAGACATGCCACAATACGACAATTGCTTTCCAATGGGGGTGATAGCATTGGATTATATTAGATCAAAGGAAAACTTGGCTGATCCTTTGTCTAAAGGCCTACCAAAAGAGCAAGTCGTATTCACTTCGAGGGGAATGGGTCTTAAGCCGATACAAGGAGTCACCACTTGATGGAAACCTAACCTAGCAACATTGGAGATCCCATGGTTTAGGTTCAATAGGCAAACTGGTTGAGGAAGACTCACACAAGAATAACATACATTTCTCATTCCTATGAAGGTAAAATATGTTTCCGTTGATGTTTAAGGGATGAATATTTTATTCTTAATAACGTTAATAGCTTTTGTAAAGCGGGATAGAACGGACTATCTTTAATTAACGTTACCTATGTGAGAGTGATGTCGGGTCGCATCTATGAGAATTGAGATGGCTAAATTCTCTAGAGCTCTTATGAAGACGGGATATGTTCAGGACCAAAACGAACACAACCGTATAAACTAGAAATGTGAAGATGAAATATGTGTTTCACTTATTGTCTAGATTTACTATCAAACGTGGTTAATTCAAGACTAAAGTTCATTACCCACAAAGTAAATCCGATAAGCTGTAACTAGGAAAGGTTCAAGTCCAAAAGACACCTTCTTCCGATACATATTGATTCTATTTTTTTAGAAAGTTATTGGAGCTTATTTTCTATTCAAATGTGGGGTATTCTTGAGTTTGAATAGAAAATGTGGGGTATTGTTGGTTGATTTTGGAGAAAGGGTACATCTCTTCTTTTAACCTTTGTGTTGGTTGGAGACATGATGAATACATTGGTTCTAGACATGTATTTAACGTACGGGCCATCCGTTCACATAGCACCCCCTTGATTAACATATCCTTTGGAGTATTATATAAAGAGATCATGAGAAGTGAATCATGGAGAACAAATTCAATCCATTTACTCCTTCTCTTTCATCTCTCTAAAAACTTTCTAAGAAACACAAAGTATAGTTTGCAAAGAATTACGAACGGTGTTTTGTTCGGAATTCGATAGTTGTATCCTGCAAGATAGACGTCCGCGAAACTACTTACACCGGTAGGGACGAAATTTTGTCTTAGGAGATTGCCACAAGCAAGCCTCTATCATCTACAAGTTATCGTTTCGTGATCGAGAGAGAAACCGTGAAGTTCGTCTTTTGTATTACACATACTTTGTATTTGTACTACACTTCTTTATAATAAAACAACTTCTTCACTTTCTTTTGATTGATCTGCATCTATATTCCTAACAGTATGTAATATGCAACTAGTAGATATATCATAGATATACATTGTACAATTGTTATGAAGCATACATACGTATCACATACGGTTATTGCATGTATGTAATATGCAACCAGAGCCGTGCTTACCCATATAAAAATAAAACGATCGCCTTAGGCCCCCGCTTTTTACTACAATTTCAGGGCCCTTTATACGAAACTATGCTTTGGTTCGATTGGTTTATGATGTCTTCCATTTATGACTATTTGACTTCCACCATATAGAGCAAACCATAGTTTGATAAATATTTTTTCAAATGTTATATGGTTTAAGCGTTAGACACTTGGACTTTTTTTATAGTTTTTTCCCTCTTCATTTGGTCATAAAATGATAGAAGTTTTACGTCGTGTAATTATTTTAACGGTTTATCTTTTCTATGCTTTTATAAAACAATTACAATAATATTTTACCTTTTACAATTAGATGTATGTCTTGTAAAAATATAATAGACAAAAACTTTACTCAAATTTCAATTCATATTTTTTAACTAAGATATGTTGAACTATTTATATAAGTATATTTTGTGTATTTTAAAATTCTATAGATAGGATTTTTTAATAATGATAATTTTTATTTAAAAATTTACTTTAGGCCCCTACAAGTATAGGCACGGCACTGTATGCAACTAGTAGATATATCATATATCATAGATATGATGTACTTCATAATATACGATGTTTTTTGAAGAATGTAAATAGAACAATAAAGTCTAAAAAGTAAAGAATGTGAGGACTATATCAATTTTAATCTGAAAATGTCATGTACAAATGAAGTATCATACTGACCCTAACAAAGTTAATTAGTATACGAATATACGATAATAAAAAAAATTAGGAGGACAAAAGAATTGATATTGTTTCGTACGTAGTTGCTTTAAAGGTTGAAAATTTACAATAATTGATTTCTTCACTTAATTTTTTTAATATAAATAATATTCAGCTTTTTGCTTAACGAGTAAAAATTAAATAAAAGTTGTTTGTATATCGTATCCAGTATGTGGAAGAACCAAATATGCCAAACTCACTAAGTTTTAACTATCGGAAAAAAATCTAAACCATAGATCCTTAACTTTATTTTAAATTTTTTATTTGTAATTCGAATGAAGAACTATGGATGATAAGTTTTTCGTGGTTACGCATGCCGGTAACTAGAAGTACCACAAATAGTTCGTGGCCTTGTGGGTCGCTGAGTACATGTGGTAGTCACGATCTGTCTTTGACTCTTTATCATAATAAGTACAGTTAATGATATTATTTGATAAGTATTTATTCAATGAATAGTTTTCCAACACGTGTATACAATTATGCATGAATAGTAAGTAAGCATACCGTCACATGCAGTGACTCACAGTTATGGCCGACATGTAAACTCTTTCAACGTAACTAGTTTTAATTGGTTCAAAAGAAGTAAGATTATTTTGTTTTGCTAAACCAATTAAATGTATAAAAAGGTTTCCACATAACAAATTTTCATAAGTAAAACTAAATTCAAATTTTGAAGAGCTATTGTCAACAACAATATCATCACGTTTAACGTAAAAACAATCATAGTAGTTTCTTTCAATTATTGAAAAAGGGTTATTTGTCTTTAAGCTTTAATGTTGCATAAACTTATAAGTTTGCATGCTGATTAAATATTTATGATTTAAGTGAAATTGTTAAAAGAGAATGATAATACCTACATTGATATTTTCTCAAAAAAGAATTAAAAAACCTACATATACGGTTGTACTAATTGTAAGAAGCAATATATTAAATTACAAATTCATATCTAATATGTCATATTGTTTGTGAATTAATTCGAGATGTTTGTATGTCTAGGTATAACATTCTACAAAATATAATATCGGCATCAGCTCTATCATTATAAAGACAAAATTAATGAACACATATTTATCCAAAAATACACTTTTATAAAATTTATATTCTCCTGGATGATGAAAAGTCATGAACAGATGATTCACTTGACTTAATCCAGAGTCGTGTTCGTAACTAAGCAAGAGAAAAATCTAATCAAATTTGTTTTACGAACGGGTCCGAAGCGTCAAACATTTGAAAGAAAACTTCTTGTCACGATTTCAATACCAAATTTTATGATAAATTATTATAAATAAATTCTCTCCGACCGCTTCGAGAAATACCTTTTTCCAATTTTTACGTTATGTTATGCAACGTGTGGAGATGACGAGCCAACAACACACAACCTTATCTTATTTTATTGGTCAACCAACACAAAATAACAAATTAAGATTTTAAAATGGATTATATTTAATTAATTTTAGTGAACACTTGACATGGTTCGTCCAAGCTTATTACATTCTCATAAATGTACTCGATATTAAAAGCGTACCGGATCAAACGAATCCAAAGAGCTAGCGTAGCTGTATGTGTTTGGGGGGTACGTAAATTTGTATGCTTATACTGAAGTTAATATAGAGTTTTACATTAAAAGAGAAAATGTGCTTAATAAAGTCCTAGGAAAAATAACATACGTCCAAAAACAAAATTATTGGGCTATATGAGCTACAAACCAAATTGCTACAGAATTTTCAAACCGAGATTTTGGAATCGAGTTGAACAAATGCTTTTTTAATTTTTATTATCCGATCAACAATTTTGAAAAGACTAGCCACGTAGATGATCATATTAAAAATGTGGGCATTTGGTTTTGCCATTAAAAATGTAAATACGTAGTAGCATTAAAAACAATGATAAAAACAGAAAGAAAAGAACCGAGACACTAATTTAAAAAGAGATTAGCCAACGGAGCAAATGTTTCTAATTAGGAAAACTATCTTCTAGATGTTTTTATCATTCAAAATTATGATAAAACCTAAGCCAAACATGAAATCAAAACATAGATTAAAAGTTTTAACAAAAAAAGAAACCATAGATTAAAATAGTCATTCGATAAAGTATAAGCCAAACCTGTAATCAAAACATAGATTAAATTTTAACAGAGGAAGAAAATATAGATTAAAATAGTCATTTGATAAAGTTTAAGCCAAACATGAAACTAAAATATATATTAAAGTTTTAACAAAAGAAGAAAACATAGATTAGAATAGTCATTTGATAAAGTAAAAGCCAAACATGAAATCAAATCATAAATTAAAAGTTTTAACAAAAGAAGAAAACATAGATTAGAATAGTCATTCGATAAGACTATACTTTCACATCTCTTTTTGTTTGAGAAATATTTTTACATACTCAAAACAAAGAAAAACACATATATTTAGGAACATTGCTTGAGAATTTTTAATTTGTATGAACAAGAGATACAAAGTCAACGAAACATATAATACATTACTTTAATTTGTATATTATAAAAAAAAGAATAAGTATATAATAAATAACTAAAGTAGTTGAATGATCTTGTCTCTTACCTTATTTATGTTTATTTCATTTTGTCTCTCTCTCCCAACTCTCCAATGAGACTGGTAAAACCGGTGACCCGGATTCTGCAGGTACGTGTCACTCTTACAAGTCGACAATTTTCCCACCTTTCTACATACGAATTTGTATTTATACCCCAACACATCTTCTTCTTAATTTCATTTCACAATCCCCACAAAAAAAACCAAATCTTAAAGACAAAAATTTCATTATTCCTTCAAACTCACAAACACACAAAAAAAAATTCAATATCTTTGTTCTTTCCAAAACCAAAGAATCAATAAATTTGTTTATTGTAATTCTTGAAAAAAAAAACAAATTATGGCTATAGAACAAAACCGAAGTCACAGCGATCATTACCGGAAACTAACTTTTGCCACTTTCTTGAAATCAGAATCTCCCTCAAGCGAGGAAACATACCACACCGATGGCGATTACCAAAACGCGGTTTCACAGCGTCCAAGCAACGCTTCAAACGCAAGTAGTAGCGATTATTCAACATCATCATCATCACCATCACCATTATCTCCATGGAACCAAACTTATTATCCATTCAACGATAATAACAACATGACGTCGTTTCAATCATCCCCTTACCATAAATCACCGTGGATTTACCAAACACGAAACAGTGATTTCGAAGATGATTCTGATAATGGTTTAATCGGTACGATCGTGAGAGAAGACGGACACGTGTACTCTCTTGCTGCTTCCAAAGATCTTCTTTTCACAGGATCAGACTCCAAGAACATTCGTGTTTGGAAAAATCTCAAAGATTTCTCCGGTTTTAAATCAACAAGCGGGTTTGTTAAAGCGATTGTAATAACCGGAGATAACCGGGTTTTTACCGGTCATCAAGACGGTAAAATCCGCGTTTGGAGAGGTTCTAAAAGAAAACCAGAGAAATATTCAAGAGCTGGAAGCTTACCAACTCTTAAAGAGTTTCTAACCAAATCCGTAAACCCGAGAAACTACGTCGAGATTCGTCGAAAAAAGAACGTATTAAAGATCAAACATTTCGATGCAGTGTCGTGTTTGAGTTTAAACGAGGATCTTGGTTTGTTATACTCCGGTTCTTGGGACAAAACCCTAAAAGTATGGAGATTATCTGATTCGAAATGTTTAGAATCGATCGAAGCTCATGATGACGCGGTTAACACGGTGGTAACCGGATTCGACGAATTGGTATTTACCGGTTCAGCTGATGGTACGTTAAAAGTATGGAAACGTGAGCTACAAGGTAAAGAAATGAAACATGTTTTAGTACATGTTTTGATGAAGCAAGAAAACGCAGTAACGGCGTTAGCCGTTAATGTAACGGACTCTGTGGTTTACTGTGGTTCGTCTGATGGTTCCGTTAACTTTTGGGAACGGAAAAAGTATTTGACTCACGGCGGGACGCTTCACGGTCATCGTTCGGCGGTTTTGTGTTTAATAACCGCCGGGAGTTTGGTTTTGAGTGGTGGAGCTGATAAGAATATTTGTGTATGGAGAAGAAACGGTGACGAAAGTCACACGTGTCTCTCTGTTTTGATGGATCACGACGGTCCGGTTAAATGTTTAACCGCAGTGGAAGAGGCTGAGGAAGATAGCGACGGAGACGGTGGAGAGAAAGGTGATAGACGGTGGATAGTGTATAGTGGGAGTTTAGACAAATCGGTTAAAGTATGGCGCGTGACAGATTACGCGTCATAAAGAGTCAACGGCACGTGAATAACGGAGGCGCGTGATGGAATGTTACGCGGCCGGTCCATGTGGTTGTCGAAATTAATTGGGAGGCATATAGGTAGAGTGATAACTAATAAGAAACTGCCACGTCATGTGATTTCTGTCTTCTTCTTGAGAAGTTTGAGAAAGTCGTGTTCTAGATCTTTTCTTTGTAATGTGGACATATTTAAATCATGTGTAACCAGAAGAAGAAAGAAGATGGAGAAGAAAGAAAAAGAAAGATTCGGTTATAACAAGGAAATAGATTAAAAAATCTGTTAAATGTATTAAATGTAACTTGTTTGTATATATTCATTCATGTGACCTATGTTTCATATGGTTGTTATATGGGACCTATGTTTGGTATGATTGTTGTCATTGTTTGAGTACGAATATTCGGCTTTTTTTATTATGGGTTTGATCTCTAATGTTCTTTCTTTTGGAAATTTGGAATATATGTATATTATTGCAATGTTAGATTTGTAAATACGTAAGGTAGATTTGTTAGTTCAGATTGTTGAAAAATAAGATGAACTTTATGAATTTTGTATGTATAAGTACAATATGAGTATATTAATTAAAAAATCAAACGAAACTTGAATATATCAAATCTAACCATGAGTAATGATCAAACGAAACTTTTTGATCAGTTTTTCTTTCTCTTTGTGTTATTTACATTCCAATATTCTGTAAATGGCAGAATGGTTAGGTAATAAAGTAAACAATCATTTCTCACTAAACCGGGAATCGTTTGGTTAATTTGTTTTTTAGTTACTTTGGTAAATCAATGAAATGGTATAATGCACAACTTCGCGGTCTTTAGTTACACTATCTTAACATAACACCGAAGAACATCTCCAATGTAGTTTTTTCTTGTGATCATATCTAATTTAACCTACTTAATCATTGAAATAGATGGAATATCTTCTTAAGGCTATAGAATTGCATTTACAAGTTTATCACACAGGATACTCCTGATTTTCCAAAGCATAACCATTGTGAAATGAGTGCCAAGAATCCTAATGGTAAATGATAAAAAAATTCGAAACCTTTAAATTAGTCTCTTACATTTGTTTTTGTTTTTGGTAAAAAATTAACTTAATTATTTAAATCGGCTGCTAAGCGGTGTTGTTTGGTACAGAGTAAAGAGCCGATATGGCTAAGGCGTCATCTCAGTATCCAAATGCCAGAAAAATTAGATATAAAGAGAGAGTTGAGATGTCTGGAAGGATCCCATAGATCTTTATGTGCTTATCAGATTGATGAGCTATTGTTAGTCCAAAATCACATTGAATGGTTCAGCTCTAGGGTCGCACATGCATAAGAGCTTCTCATATCGCCTCCGCCATCATAAGTGAATTGATATGATACATTTGGTTTCTGACATTATTTAACAGAAGACAAGGATTATTTGCAAGAGAAAATTAAGAAAATAAGCCAAAAAATTATAAAAATTAAAGAAATAAACCATTTTTTAAATTAAAAAAATAGGCTACGGTGGACAATTTTGTCCTTTTCTAAATAATGAACAAAAATTCATATTTCAATATCAACGAGACAAAAATCAAATCGACCATAACCACTTGCAGAGACTCAGCAAAAGAGAGACACACATAAACATAAACATAATCATAATCAGAGAGCAAGATCAATTCAAAAACAAAGTAAAGTAAAACATATGTTTCACAGGATTATACTTTCTCTCCAAGTCCTCGATGAATCGTAAAGTAAAACATAAACAAGAAGGTTAAAAATCAAACAGTGTAAACTAATCTTAGTATAAATTCTAACCAAACCAGAATTGACCATACAGACAATTGTAATATCAATTTCCACATCAAGAGAAATCTATTTAACCAAAAAACAACCCAAACAATCGTAACTAACAAAGGGATGTAACGTTAGTAGATGAAGCTTGACTAGTAGGTGCAAGTTTGAGTCATTTGGCCGTTACAACAAACTTGCAGGATTGCCTCGTTGTTGGGCTCAATGTGGAGCTCTTCAATGAACTGGTAGATAGTGTTAGAGATATGATTATGATACACTTGTAAATGCTAAATATTCTGATTTCTCCACTTTAGGTAACCTCTACAATTAGGTTAGTCTAGATCTTTCCATTCCCTAGTATAACCAAACCATTGTATCAAGTCTTGTAGAGATATAACAAAATACATTCTAATAGATAGAGCCAACCCGGAAACTAATATATCTTAGGTGTTGAGTGTCGGTTTTAAGACTTGTGCTTTTATATTCAATAACACCAATAGCTGTTTCAATTAAATATCTTTTCAACATTCTAGTAACTTGGTGTGAAACAACTTGCTTGAAAAAGGGAGAAGAAGGGTATAGATAGAACCAACCCGGAAACCAGTCTAGAGAAGCACGGTTTTTGATTGAACCAGAATTAATAAAAGTATCAGAAGACCTGATGGCGGAGGCGGCCGTAATTGTTGGAGATTTGATATGCTTGCAAACACAGCGCCTTGTCAGGTGGATGCGAGCTGCTACGACGGTGGCTGGTTATGTAGTCAAGGAAAGGACGTCTAGAGTCCATATCCCTTGGAAAAGATGTCTATAGACTATAGTCGTTAATCGGTAGTCTCTGATGGACGATCACAGTCATGCCGTGCGTGTCGAGGAGGAAGACTTCGTGTAAATGAAACCAATAGTGCCGCCAGGGAAACCATAGACTGAGAATTTAGATCTTCATATTCTTTATTCAGAAAAGGGATAGATATGTCAACGATAGCTTATTTTTTAATTTGAGAAAAGATGGTCTATTTCTTTAATTTTGATAATATTTTGATTTATTTTCTTAATTTTTCCTATTTGCAAATACAACCCAAAGTGTTTCTTGTGGAGCAAGGGACTACTCAAGGAATAATGAACACTCTTAGACAAAATGGTAAAGAAAGTAGTGAAACACTCAATGTTCTAGAAATGGAAGAATATAATGTGTCAAACCCCATGTGCATCTAATGTTTCAGATTGAAACTTGTCTATAACAAATGTTAATGCGAGATTACAAGAATTGCTTTTTTAAGATTTTTATGTGGCTCATGGTTAAATTATTGTACGTGTATTTGAGAAATAATATTACAAATCACAATCAATCTCATTCTTATATGGTGACAGAGCTATCAATCCAAAAGACCTAAACTTTTTTCTACACTTCAAACCGTCTAGCCGCCATGACTGAAAATCAAATCAACGATGAAACAACCCCTATTGTCGCCGACTCTGTTTTTTCTATCGTCTCATGTCACCAAATTTACAACCACAAACTATCTTATGTGGAGTCTTCAAGTACGTTCTTTACTTGAAGGTCATGGCTTAAGCGATCATCTTGATGGATCCGTCACCGTCCCTGCTGCAACTATCACCACTGGCGGTGCCACCAATCCAAATCCCGCCTACACAAAATGGAATTGTCAAGATCGACTAGGCGCTATCTTCATGCCTCTTCAACCATTAGCCTCTAGTACTAACACTATTTTGGAGATATGAAAAAAGTTGGCCTCAACCTATAACCAAGCAGAGGACACATCCAACAGTTAAGAACACAACTGAAGCACTGCCATAAAGGGAACAAAATCAATTGATAAATATATCCAAAGTATTACAACTCGTCTTGATGAATTTGCAATGGTAAACCACTTGATCTTCCCACCGTTATTGTAATAATGTTGATGCAACGTACATAATTACGAATCCCGTTTTTTATTCCCGGATGAAACATATTGCTCTCGACTACCATTTTGTTCGGAACCACATACATGCCAAAATGCTATGTGTGTCATATGTCTTTACTCACAATCGCCGACACACTGACTAAACCATTACCACGGTCCCGGTTCAGCATGGTATGTTCCAAGATTGGTGTGTTCAAGAACCTCATCTTAAGGGAACGTACTAGCCAAATATATAAAGTGTATATGTAACATTTAGTGTGATTAGTATTTTCCTTAATTTTTGTTCTCTACTCTGTAGAAATCATTGTACGTGTTTTTGAAAAATAAAAACACAAATCACAATCAAATTCATTCGTATACTATCACTCTTGGTCTAGTTAAAATAAAACAATATTTGGTAGATATATATATTTAGTGACTTCTTTCGGTTTACAGTATACTCTTGGGGTTGAATTTTTTGACGAAAATTGGTGTTAACCAGTAATAATGAGCTAGTCGTTCAAACTTTGAGAAAAAAATTGTTTTGAAGATCTAACTGATGATTCACTTTCTTTAAAGCGTAGAATTATTTAATCATATTCATTTGGTCAGTCAAAATAGTATTACGTTTTACACTCATTACAAAATTCGGTAAGTAGACTACTTGACGGCTATACTCACTATAAAAAACATTAGTGGAATATTTAAAAGGCCGATCATCCCTGTTGATATCAAGATCGGGAAAATACGTTCGTATATTGTGAGAGGCCGAGATGTCTGTTAAGTAAAAATAGATACGATCGTAGAAATATAAGGTGTTCGTATTAAACGAGATGATCGTATTAACGAGAGATGATCGTATCGAAAGATGATAGTCGCATGCAAAGATAACGGTCGTATTGCTCTGCTCTCAGTATTATGTCATGAGTCGTCACATCAAGTAATGCGACAACTATTTATAGTTACAATGATCTAAGGTTTAATGCAACTATAGTTACATAAAGTAACTAAATGAGAAAAGCACTATGGTTTAGTTAACAAATATTGGGCCTTCAGCTTCTGATAGGCTTTGACATAAGAAGTAGATTTGGGCCTCCAAATCTATGCCCAACAGTAGGCCCCCTCCCAAAGCCTGAAAATTAACTGGGCTGAATTTTGCAGGTCGGGCTGAGCTTGGCCCATGACGTTTAAGAAGCCATCTTGGATGTCGACCTCTGAGTGGTCGCTTGCTGAGGTGCCTAGGGTTTTGAGCCGAGCGCTTTTTCGACTTCCTGCTCTTATAAAAACGAGATCTCCTCCTCCATTTTTCCCATTTTTCTCTCTGCAGCTTCCTCTGAAGGTACTCTCTCTCAACCCCGCTCGTATTTCTCTTAGCTTTAACTGTGCTTTTAGTCGATCGTATTTTCGTTGTTCGTTCCGTACTTTTTGGTCGATCGTATTTTCGTTGTTCGTTCCGTACTTTTAGTCGATCGCATTTTCGTTCATTTATACGATCGTATATTTTCTTCGCCTAATCCCCGACCACCACAAAATGAAGTCTCCGGTCATAGTTTCTTCGAATTCAAACTCCGGTTCTAGCTCTGAAGATTTGGAAGTCTCACTCGCGATCGATCAATCTCACCAGATGCGGTTGTCAGATAAAGGGGGTGCATCGTCTTCTAGACCGGTTCATGCGGACCAAGTAAAGGACAATCGGTGTGCGGCCATTGAGAGTGCTGATGGTCGGGACGCCGAACGCTGGAACATCATTCGCAACCTATCGATCGAAGAGAGCGAAGATCAGGAGCTTGAAGAGCAAGCTTTGCCTGAATTTGTCGAAGAGGTAGCTGGTGGTGAAGAAGCCATTGATCATGTGTTACCGGCACGTATACCTCGAGCCCCGGGGCTGTCTCGCGATCTCTTCCCCGGAAGTAGTGATGACATCGCGTCCTCCAGTTCCTACGAAACCATCGAGAGGATTCGGGGAGATGATGACTGGTCGGGTGTTGATATCAGAATCCCTCGCCCTCATGAGCGTCCCTGGTCTCCTCCTGAAGGTTTCCTGTGCCTGTACGAGTGCTACTTCAAACACGGAGGGATGTGGTTTCCGATACCTAAGCTTGCGCTCGAATATTGTGAGGCTCGACGCGTTGCACCTTCTCAACTCACTTGCGCTTCATATCGCAACATCTGCGCGATCCTGACTATGGCTGCTGAATTGGGACGGTCGGTGAATCTAGCTCAGCTTGAAGAGATGGTAGGGGTCGCGAAATCCGGGGATTGCGGTCGTTTTTACGCCTCAATGAGGTCGGGATGTATGATTTTGACCGGGGTTAGCAGTAGAATCGAGCGTTGGAAGAACAAATATTTCTTCGTGAGGATCAATAAATACGCGATCGGAGATTTCACCGGTGTAATTCATGCCGGATGGAGTTCTAGGATTGGTATGCTTTACTTCTTTATATCTGACCTCCAGTCTTAGCTGATAGTTAATCTATCTTTTGTTTTGTAGGTAGGAAACTCCAAGTGCTCGAACCAGTTCCCAAAGGCGCGCTCTCCCTGATTGATGAGTTGAAGAAGTTAGGTCAACAGAAGTGGGGGTATTTTATCGAACAAAGGATCAGACGTTGTCGGCGCCGCGTTACAACATGTCGGTTTTTTTTTTTTTTTTTTTCTTAGATTCCTGATTAATCAGTATATATATATATATATATTTTTTTAGGGGATTTTACCATTACTCTTGCAAAGGTCGGGCCGTATACTCACCGGCCTCTGAAGGATAGGAAGAAACGACCGTCTAAAAAGCAACGATCGGAAGCAGGAAGCATGGGGCTTGAAGACTTGGACGTCGTTGTTTACAATGTTGGGTCGGGGTCGGCCAAAGCTGTTGCGTCCTCGGATGCGAGGAGGAAAGACAAAGGGATCGTGATCGACGATTCTTCGAAGAAAGTTGGTGCTGCCGCCCAGATGAGGCCTGTTGAGGGTTTGAAAGCGATCGGTGGTTTGGAAGC
Source organism: Arabis alpina (assembly GCA_900128785.1). Taxonomy (NCBI): domain Eukaryota; kingdom Viridiplantae; phylum Streptophyta; class Magnoliopsida; order Brassicales; family Brassicaceae; genus Arabis; species Arabis alpina. Next base: position 7,514,881 of record LT669791.1, on the reverse strand, counting down.
GAGGCGGTCGGAAAAAAGGAAAGATCGCGAGGACGATCAGAGGCGCTCCGAGTCTGCTCCGAAAAAGAGCAGAAAAGAGAAGGGTAAGGATAAAGGCTTGGTCGTTTCCGAAACTGCGAACGTCGAGCGTCCTAATCTCGAGGAGCGAGATGCTGAGGAGTTGGTCGATGACCAAACGGCGGTCAGTGCGACCCTATCGTTTGGGGACGATTACGACTTCAACCTCCGGTTCGCTGGTCGGGGCCGCCATATCCTTGAGGACCCTGTAGCATGTGGGGAATACGTGCGCTGTATTCAGGGTCATCCCAGGGGGCCCGTTCCTGAGCCCGATGAATTGGTCAAGCATGATGAGTTTTGGCCTTTTTCGTCGACCTCACCAGGGTAAGTGTTGTGTTTAGATCGATTTTTGACGATTTTTTTTGTGTGGCTTAAGTATTAACGGTCGTATGTTGGAGTTTAGATGGTGAGCAACGTCAATTTCATGAGGACCAGATATGAGGGGATGTTGCAGAAGAATCATGAGCTCATCGTGGAGAACAGGGTCCTTAAGTCAAGGATGAAAAATATGACCATTGCTGCCGAAGAGAAGGTTGGTCGTATTTTGGCGTTGGAGCAGAAGAATGAAGAGCTGAAGGTGGAGGCGGCAAAGTGGGAGGACGAGGTCCAGAGCATGATGGGGAAAAAACAGTCCATCTACCAGCTAGCCAAGTCGCAGATGAAACGCCTGAGAGTCTCGCGTAGCGACACAGCCACAAACTTCGGGGCGTATGCGATCGAGAAGGTCGGTACCGAGCTTCGGGACAAGGTCGAAGCTAAATTTGAGAAGATACGTCGTCATATCGCTGATTCCAAAAAGATGAATCACATATCATCGACGGTCGGTCAGATCAAAGCCTTCCTCTCGTTCTATGAGGAACAAGGATCGGCTCCTGAGGGCGCGGTGGAGAGGTTGCAAGAAGACCTGGAGAAGTACCTTAAGATGGCTGCTGCTCACGACGTTGAGAAGATATCTGATGAAGACTTCACCTTCCCCGACCGTGCTAGCTGGATCCCAGGCGAGGAGCTCGTCTTTCCCGTGGAAACCCCGAACAGGATTGGTCAATATGGCCTCGGTGAGGAGTGGGATTCTTCTGGCGAAGAGGGAGTTCGAGGTGATGGTGAAGCCGATCCGCGGTCCTCTCGAGTCACACTTAGAATCGGTGGCTCTGACCCGATCGAATCTTCGCGCGGTCGTGAAGGGAGGAATGGTTCCGGATCTTCTCATGTGTCTGAGACCGACGAGGACGAAGGTTCCTTGGGAGGCAATGATCATGCGAAAAGCGTGGAGCATCCTCCGGAGGTTGCTGGAGCTTCGACCAAGGCTGCTGAGGGCCCTTCTATGACTGCGGATCCTGCTGGAGACCCGGTTGTGACTCCTGAGGTTCCTGGAATTGATGATGTTGATGTCGTCAACTTTTAATTTGTGCAACTGTTTTTGGTCGGGCTGATGTAACCGAGAGTTTAGTGGATGTGATCTGTACTCTTTTTCTTTTCTTCTCCTTTTTTTTTGTTGTTGTTGCTCGTAATGAGCGTGTATGTACTGTTCCCCGACCCCTGATGGTCGGGTTTTTCTTCAATTTATGAAATCGTAATTTCTCCTTTTTGAATTTTGAATTTTCATCCAGTTTTTGCTTTGAGGGGCTCTGGTCGGTTCGCGCGATGGACGACCAGGCTAATTTGTCTGCTGGTCGGGACCAGGCTTAAGACGGAATCCGTCTCGTGGTTAAGTGTGCGAGTCGTGGTCGGCTTATTGTACTTACACGTTCTTTGGATTCGGTGCAGGTCGGGGCCTGGCTGACAGGTTTTACCGGTCAGCAATTCGTGGTTTCCAGACTACGGTTGTAGGTTTTCCTACGGCGTTGAAAGCGAACGCGTATTTGTTTGTCAGATGCCTGGCCAGGGCATCGAACGTAGGGAACGAGGTTATCATATAGAGCGACGATCGTATGACTTAGTCGACCGTGGACACTTTGGTGGTTAGCAGACTCGTGGTCGGGGTTGTACGTTGATTGGAAGTGGATTGTAATAGTATCGTTTTAAGGACATCGCGTTCCAAGACCGTGGAATCATTGTTCCATCCATGGTCATGAGTTCGTATACGCCGGGGCGAACAACTTTAGAAACCTGGAATGGTCCTTCCCAGTGGGCGCCTAGTTTCCCTGCCTTGTACTCAGCTGTGTTTTCGTACACCTTCCTGAGGACGAGGTCGCCGACGGTGAAACTTCTGCTTCGAACGCGCTTGTTGTAGTAACGTGCGGCTATCTGCTGGTAATTTTGTATGCGGATGAGAGCCTGACCGCGCTCTTCTTCGATGTGGTCCAAATTGTCTACGAGCATTCTGTCGTTGAGGTCGAGGTCCGTTGTCATAATCTCTCGTCGTAGACTGTTGACGCTGACTTCGGCTGGGGCCATCGCTTCGATTCCGTAGGCCAAGGAGAAGGGGGTGCACTTGGTTGATTGGCGTGGTGTCGTTCGGAGCGACCATAGTACGCCGTCTAGTTCGTCGGCCCAGGTTCCTTTCTTTTCAACGAGACGCTTTTTCAGTTCGGAGATGATAGCCTTGTTCGTCGGCTATGCCTGTTTGTTTCCTTGTGGGAAACGCGGTGTTGACTTGTTAAGACGGATTTTCCACTTGGCGCAGAAATCTTCGAAGGTCTTGGAAATAAATTGCGACCCGTTGTCAGCGATAATTTCATAGGGCAATCCATGGCGACAGATGACGAATTTCCAGACGAAATCTTGGACATTGTCGGCCTTAATTTTTGCGAAGGATTCCGCTTCGACCCACTTTGTGAAGTAGTCGGTGACTACGATCACGTACCGCTTTTGTTTGGACCGCGGGAGTGGACTGAAGATGTCCATCGCCCATCTCATGAACGGGTAGGAAGATGTTGCGGTCGTCAGAGGCTCAGTCGGGGAGTTGATCATTGGACCATGACGCTGGCACTTTCGCAACGACGGGCGTAGTCCACACAGTCGGTGAGCATGGTCGGCCAATAGAAACCGAGCTTCTTGATTTTTATTGCGAGAGTTCGTCCACTAAAGTGGTTGCCACCTTCGCCTTCATGCGTTTCGGTCATAATGGCGCTGATCGTATCGCCATTAACACACTGAAGTAGAACTCCCGCTGCACTCCATTTGTATAGCTTTCCTCCCATTACTACGTAATGCGCACTCTTTGATTTAAGCCGACGTGCTGCCCACTTGTCCTCTGGGACCTTTCCATCCTTGATATAGTTTGAAATTTCGTCCTGCCAATCTATCTGGTCGGCCTGATCGGGATGCTCGGTGCTATCGGTACGGTTGTTTTGTACGGCCTGGTCGACCTGGTCGATTCGATCGAGATCGTCCTCTATGCCGCCATCGTCGCTATTGTTCATGATGACGCTCATCCGGCTGGCGCCGCACGGTAAATCGATACTCGGGTCGGAATGGTTTCGACTGGTATGATCCGTTTTAGGTCGGAGTCCGAACTCGTTGCCAATGAGCCCAGGGCGTCAGCGGCGAAGTTTTCAGATCGAGGGATGTTAGTGATAACGAAGCTATCGAAATTGGAGAGGATTAAAGCTTCGGTGAGTTTCAGGTAAGCGTTCATGCGCTCGTCTCGCGCGTCGTAATCGTGATTTAGTTGATTAGTGACGAGCTGGGAGTCGCTGTACGCGTGTACTCGTTTAACCCCGACCTCCTTGGCCAGGCGGAGCCCGGCGATGAGGGCTTCCCACTCTGCTTCGTTGTTGGTGGCTTTGAACTCGAGTCGGAAGCACTGTTCGAGTATTTCATTGGTCGGGGAAATCAATCGTATCCCCGCTCCACAACCGTGTCGGGATGCCGACCCATCAATGTAAAGGCTCCAGTCTTGGCTGGTTGATGTGATCGGGATGGTTTCCGGGGGTAGCTCGATCAAGAAATCAGCCAAGGCTTACGACTTGGTACTTGTGCGGTTACGATATTCGATGTCGTATTCGCTGAGCTCGACCGCCCATTTTGCCATGCGGCCTGACTGACTAGGACTGTGGAGGATTGTTCGCAGCGGCTGGGCAGACATTACAACGATCGTAAGTGACTGGAAGTAAGGACGGAGTTTTCGAGCAGCAACAATGATAGCTAAGGCCAATTTTTCTAAGGTCGGATACCGACTTTCTGCTCCGTCGAGCGACTTACTGACGTAGAAAATGGGTTTCTGGTCTCCTCGGTCTTCTCGAACTAGGACGCCGCTCACGGCCGCATTCGTGACGGAGACGTAGAGATATAGCGTCTCGCCGTGCTCGGGTTTCGACAGAACCGGAGGCGATGTTAAGTATGACTTCAATTCATTGAAAGCTGCCTCGCACTTGTCATCCCAAACAAATGTTTTGTTCCCGCGGAGAAGCTGGTAGAAAGGAAGGCTACGGTCGGTGGATCGAGATATGAAGCGGTTTAGTGCCGCGATTCTGCCGGTCAGCCGCTGTACCTCTCTTTTGTTTTTTGGAGACGGTAGATCGATGATCGCGGTGATCTGCTTTGGGTTTGCTTCTATTCCCCTTTGTGTAACAATGTAACCAAGGAATTCGCCTGAGGTTACCCCGAACGTGCACTTGCTCGGGTTAAGCTTCATTCCGTACTCGTTGAGAATTTTGAAACAGTCCCGAAGGTGTCCGACGTGGTCGGTGGCATTTTGAGACTTAACCAGCATATCGTCTATATACACTTCCATCGTATCTCCTAGTTGGTCGGCAAACATCTTGTTCACCAGTCTTTGGTAGGTCGCTCCCGCGTTTTTAAATCCAAAAGGCATGACTCGATAGCAGAATGTTCCTCGATCGGTTATGAAAGACGTTTTTTCGCGATCGTCGGGGTGCATGGCGATTTGGTTGTATCCAGAAAAAGCATCCATGAATGATAATAACTCATTCCCGATCGTAGCTTCCACCACGCGATCGATGTGGGGCAAGGGAAAGCTGTCTTTTGGACATGCTTTGTTCAGATCTGTAAAATCGATGCAGACACGCCATTTGCCGTTCTTCTTTTTAACTACGACCGGATTGGCCAGCCATTCAGGGTATTGAACTTCTGTAATTGAGCCGGCTTCGAGCAGCTTGGTGACTTCCTCATTGCAGCGCGGGCTCTTTCGTAACCGAGCTTTCTCCGTTTCTGATTTATAGGCTTGTAGGTGGGATCAACGTGAAGCTCGTGGCTTGTGATGGCCGGGTTGATGCCCTTCATATCTTCTATCGACCACGCGAACGTCGCGACATTCTCGTTCAGAAATTTGGTCAAGTCCGTCTTGATTGATTCGGAAAGCTCGGCGTCGATATTAACGCATCGCTCGGGGTGTTGCGGGTCGATGGTCACCGGGGTTGCAAGTTCTTGTCTCGGCTCGGTTGCGTTCGGCTCTTCGGGATTACTTATGTGTAGGTTAAACTTCTGCAGTTTTTGCCCGGTGATGAAACAGGTTCTAGCTGCCTTCTGATCTCCTCTAATAGTGTGAACCCCAGTCGGGGATCGGGAATTTGACACATTGATGGTAGGTGGAGGCGATCGCTCTGAGAGAGAATAACCAAGGGGTTCCCATGATAATATTGTACACCGCCGGTTTATCTACGACCAGGAACGTGACATCCTTGATCAGGCCTCCAGCGTATACCCTTAGCTTGATCGTTCCTACGGTCATCGTGGTGATTCCTTCGAAACCGACCAAGGGCCTAATGCTTGGTTTAATCTTGCCGTCTGGTATGTCCATTCGTTTGAGCGTATCCTTAAAAATGACATCCACCGCGCTCCCGGTGTCGATCAAAACACGTGTGACATCGCAGTCTTCGACTTTGAGTTCGATGACCAAGGGGTCGTTGTGAGGCATCGCGAGATCCTTGGTATCAGCTTCAGAAAAAATGATTGGCATGTCGACTTCTGCCCGACCGTAACAGTCTTGATCGGCCTGGTTCATCTTCTCGTACTTCTTAAGAGATTGTACAGAGGCGTGAACTGGTTGGAGGCCGCCCATAATGACGAGCACTCTTCTCTTTGAGGTCGGCGGCCCGTCTCGCGGACCTTCCTTTGGTGGTAGAGGTTGTGCGGGGTTGTTCTTCCATTCGCCTTGCCCAGAATTCTCCCCTCCTTTCCGTTTTCCCCCGCGATCGGGCGGGCTATCCATTTTTATTTCTCCACGCTGATAACTGGTGAGCAGGGCGTCCTTGAGACCACGACATTGTGTAGTAGAGTGACCGAACACTTGATGGTAATCGCAGTAGAGTTTAGTGTCTTTCGAGTCTTGCCCCCGTATCCACTTATTCGACTGTCTCTGAGGTGTCTGGTCCGTTCCAACATGGTGCACTAAGAGTTTTTTGCTCTTGTATTCCTGGTCGTAGTGTTGTCGGGGCTCTTGGTATTCGCCGTCGCCTTTTGGTTTTGCCTTTTGTGCTGGAGGCTTTGCAGGAGAGTGTTTCTGCGTGTTAATGGTTTTGTCCTCTTCAAGGCGGATGTATCGCGTAGACCGATGCATCGCGTCTTCTAAGCTGGTCGGTGGGGTGAGGACGAGATTCTCTCTGAACTTAGATTCATACCACAATCCTTGCTTCAGTGCTGAGATCGCGGAGTTGTCACCGACCGTGACCCTCGAGAGCACCGCTTTGAACCTGTCCATGTATCCCCGCAGCGTTTCGTCCTCTTTCTGGACTAGGGACCAGAGGTTGGCGTCGGAGATTCCCTCTTCGAGGTACATAGAATAATGCTTGAGGAAGGCTTGGGACAGTTGTGGGAAGCTGTCGATTGATCGCGGACGAAGACGGGCGAACCACTCTAGAGCGGGTCCAGAGAGATGGTCGACGAAATGTTGGCAGCAACCCGCATCTTTCTCCTCTGGGGAGTAATGGGTACGTCCCATCGCCAGGTTGAACTTCCTTAAGTGTTGCATCGGGTCGGTGTCTCCGGTGTAATGAGAAATGCGGAGTTTACTGGAGTCTCTGACCGGGGTTGCCATGATGCGGTCGGTGAAGGGAGTTTGCTGCGTCTCCGCCAGCACACGTTCGATTTCTGGGGCAGAGCTGATTGCGTGGTGCACCTTCGAAGTTATTTCGGTAAGCCTTGCTCGGAGATCTTCCATTTCGAAATCTCGGTCGGTCCTTGGTTCTTGCGACCGGGCTCTGGTCGGCCTTGAGCGTTGCGAGCTTAATGAGTTGACTAGAGTGGGACCAGCTGGTCGGTTTTGGTCTGACGGTCGTCCTAACCTTTCGAAAACGTCCGAAGAGATGATCGGACGGTTCTGTTCGGATGACCGGCCCAATCTTTCGTGAACGTCTGAAGATGCGGTTGGTCGGATTTGGTCAGCTGGGCGGTTCAGTCTTTCGAATACGTCCGAATGGACGACTGGTCGTTTCTGATCAGCTGGGCGACTTAACCTTTCGAATACGTCCGAATGAACGACTGCTTGGTTCTGGTCCGATGGGCGCCCTATCCTTTCGAACACGTCGGTCGACCGGCCGAGTCTATCGAGTACATCCGTCTGTCGTCCCAACCTGTCAAAGATGGTTTGCGATGAGCTGGCTCCGAGCTGCGGGGAGTCGTTATTGGGTCGGCTAGTGCCGGCCTCAGCTCGGTCGCGGGTCGCCGCTCGGGAGAGTCGTAAATCCTCAAGCCGAGAATTGGTCTGCCTTGTCAGCTGCTCTTGGTCGTCTAAGCGTCTCATGATGGCGTTCATCACTCTAGACAGGTCGGCCTGCTCGTTAGTGACTCGGATTGCTCCCCGCTGGAGGTTGGGGGATTCGATGACGGTTGTCTGTTCGTTGACGAGAGCCTGTTGGACGGTTGTCGGATTTGTATCTACTTTGGTCGGCGTTGCAAATTCGACCTCTTGTGAGGGGAGGTCTGGTTCAATGATCGGATCCATTTTTGGTGTATAAGACTATCTCTATAGCCTCCTACCTGGCGCGCCAATTGTTGATATCAAGATCGGGAAAATACGTTCGTATATTGTGAGAGGCCGAGATGTCTGTTAAGTAAAAATAGATACGATCGTAGAAATATAAGGTGTTCGTATTAAACGAGATGATCGTATTAACGAGAGATGATCGTATCGAAAGATGATAGTCGCATGCAAAGATAACGGTCGTATTGCTCTGCTCTCAGTATTATGTCATGAGTCGTCACATCAAGTAATGCGACAACTATTTATAGTTACAATGATCTAAGGTTTAATGCAACTATAGTTACATAAAGTAACTAAATGAGAAAAGCACTATGGTTTAGTTAACAAATATTGGGCCTTCAGCTTCTGATGGGCTTTGACATAAGAAGTAGATTTGGACCTCCAAATCTATGCCCAACAATCCCAATTATAAGGTGTGTCAAAAACAACGAGGGAACACAAATTACTTTCCAAATGTGATTTTAGGACTTAAAAATCAATGAAAATATATTATTATTTATTCTGAACGAAAGTGAAAATATATTATTATAACTTTGATTTCTTTTTACTTTTAAGATAACACGTTTTTTCGTAATCAAATACAAACATAGAGAATCAAATCATCCATGAGTTTTAAAAGGTCCACAACAACAACGTCCATCAATACAATATCCATTCACGTAACTGTTAAACCTACAGTGCGTATCACAATCAGTAATTCCGAAATCAACCGTACATGGTTTAGAACATAAGTATCTCTGCTGATTTACCTCTGCATATAAACACACACATTAATCTAAAAGTCATTATGTATCTATATGAAATAAAAAAATAAAAATCAACATTCATGGATATATAATATATATAATATTTTATAGATTATAGCTATGTTTTATGTTTCTTTTGATAAAAACTAATTAAAATTTCCTCTGTACATGAAAGATAGATGTTCTAAATTATTTTCTTGTTTTCAAGATAGATTTTTATATTTTGTATGTGCTTTTTTTATAAAATAATGATGATGAATTGTAAAGATGAATATATATTAATTTATTTTATTGAAAATATAAGAAATTTATATATACCTGAACTCATAACGTTTTGGTTAGACATCGATACAACCAATATGATTAGGAAGACAAAAGTCACTAATTTTTGTGTGAAAGCCATTTGTTTCATTTTTGTTTCTTTGTAGAAGATCTATTGAAGAAAATAAAGTGATCTGCAAATTTTCACAACTTGAGGAAGTCTTATATAATACAATTTTTTTTTTTTTTAATCTTTCTTAATAGTTTTTACCATAAAAGGTTCTTTCAAATTTGGCAACAACACATTTTGGGTATAAAATGTTTGAATAAGTAAATATAAAATATTTTGGTAGTCAACACGTATATATATATATATATATATATATATTTAATTTACTTCCAAACAAATCTCAATATGTTTGGCTGTTTTCTGTTTTCTTAATAGAGTTTTTTCTTTTTTTGAGAAATTTCTTTCTGTATAGAGTTATCTCATATATGTCATCAACATCATAATTTAGATAAAACCAATTTGACTTAGTATAAGCATTAATTTTGGATTGACCGTGTAATATTTCATTAAAAAAAAAAACTTAATATCGTATTATATTTCTGGAATGTTTAGTGTAATGGTCGTCAAATGCCATCAAAAATAGAAAAACGGTAAATGTGGTCAAATATTGTTTTCTTCCTAGTGTATACAAAATTATGGCATATCTCAGTTGCATACGGTCAAGATATTTCTCTGTTAAATTTTTAAGAACCAAGTTGAAAATAATAATTATGGAGGAGCGTGATTACGCGATCCGTCCATGGGGTTATCGAAATTAATTTGTCTTCTTCTTGGGAAGTTTGAGAAAGTCTTCTAAACAATTTCTCTCTATTGTGGACATATTTAAATCATGGGTTGACGATAAAAAATATCATAGGTTATAACGAGGAAATAGGAAAATAAATCATGTAGTTGTATTAAACGTAACTTGTTTTCGACAAAAAAAAATGTAACTTGTTTCTAACATCATCCTGGCACTATCTGGTTTGCTTTCTGAAAGTTTGGGCAAGATGGGTAACTATGTATCATTTCAATTATCTTGTGATCAAGCAGTGAATCATGCTTGCTGCTTATTTGGTGAACGAAACTACCTTCACATGTTAGAGGCAAATCTTGAGACACTGAAGAACAATATGCAAGAACTAGAAGAAAGGCGTGATGATTTCTTGAGAATAGTGGCCATAGAAGAAGATAAAGGTTTGCAACGGCTTGCTCAAGTCCAAGGGTAGAAGATGTTGGATCTCAAGTAAATGGTCTGCTTGAGACTAGATCAACTCAAACTAAAAGATTGTACTTGTGCCGATATTGTTCTGAAAACTTCGTAGCTAGCTACAATTATGGTTAAAAAGGTATTGAAGAAATTGAGAAAAGTTGGATCGGAGATAGTTTATGCCCACACTCTTGGTACATGCATAAACTCTCTTCTCGTAAGTGTGACTGATCGACTTGTTACACTTACGAGAGAGTGTGACAGCATCCTAATAGTTGTTAATTTGGTTTATGTTGTCTACTGCTTTTGTCTAAGTGACATTGTTGCCGAGTTGAATTTCTCAAAGTTGAAAACTTTCGTTCGTTTAAATGAAGACTTCTTTCATCTGTCATTGTTATGTTCTATGTCATCATTCGAAAACTATAATCAAATAAGCCATAATCAGATCTAATCTAAGCATAGATATTTGATACTTTCACATCTCTTTGTTGAAAACATATTTAGTAATATGTACTTCGTACATTTTAATTGTTTGATGGAAAAATATAAGATGTCAATGTAACATATATACACTACATCTTATATTTCATAAAGAAATCAACAAGTCTTTGTGAGAAAAAAAGAAAAAGAAATCAATAAGTCTACTTGTGTCGAACTTTGTCAATGCTTATTTTTGGTCTTCTCTCCAAGCGAAACTGGCAACGTCTCCAAGTGTAATGTTCCTTCTTTCGAGAATTTAGAATATATGTATAGCATTGCAACTTTAGATTTGTTCAAACTGTTGAAAATAAGGTGACAACGCTTTTGGAGTAAAATGTGGTATTTGTTAGTTTAGATTTGTTATTTAATTTTTTTCACATTATAAATTTTTCTTAAACTAAAACAATTTTTACTCTTGTAAGTGGTATGGAGACGGGTGGAGAAGGTTAAGCAGCCCTATATACACGCAAACACACACAAACAAACTTTACCAATTAATTAAATCCGAAACACACCAATCACCTTTAGTATCTTATTTACCCATGACTTTCTCAGTGAGTGTCATTTCTTCTTCTTCCTTCTTCAATTTGAAAAATAACCACACGAAAACCACTTCAGTTACATGTTCTCTGTTGAATAGAGAGGTATTTATTGCTCCATTCAAAGAAGCAATGAATGGGAAGATTCAACTGACAATTACAAATGAGGACAAAGTGACAAACATGAAAACCGTGCCAGAATAGAAGGTTTTGGTTGAGGAGACATTTCAGAGCCTAAATGTAGTAAGAGTATACAATTATGGTACAATTATATATTAACTAAAAATATCAAACTAAATTTATGTAATTCAAATAAGAACACGGGTATGGAAGAAAACCTGAAATTGTGATTAAAAGGAGAAAATGATATGAAAAAATGATTTCAAAACAAAAATTCAAACATTTAACAAAAACAAAAATTCAAACATTTCTCAAAGTTGAAAACTTTCGTTCGTTTAAATGCAAAGACTTCTTTGGTGTGTCATTGTTATGTTCTATGTCATCATTCGAAAACTATAATCAAATAAGCCATAATCAGATCTAATCTAAGCATAGATATTTGATACTTTCACATCTCTTTGTTGAAAACATTTTCTCTTCAGATCAAACAAACATAATTAAAAATATGTACTTCATACATTTTAATTGTTTCATGGAAAAAATATACGATGTCAATGTAACATATATACAGTACATCTTATATTTAATAAAAAAATCAATAAGTCTTTGTGAGAAAAAAAAGAAAAAGAAATCAATAAGTCTATTTGTGTCGAACTTTGTCAATGCTTAATGCTTATTTTTGGTCTTCTCTCCAAGTGAAACTGGCAACGTCCCCAAGTGTAATGTTCCTTCTTTCGAGAATTTGGAATATATGTATAGCATTGCAACTTTAGATTTGTTCAAACTGTTGAAAATAAAGTGACAACGCTTTTGGAGTAAATGTGATATTTGTTAGTTTTTTTGTTTTTTTAACCATCTGAAATGTCTTGCATAAAGCCAATAGAACAGAACACAAAATACTAAGAACATACAAAACCACCCAAGAAAACTACAGACAACATCACACCCAATGACAAGGGCACTCTGATGCTATCTAAGAACCTTCACTTGCAAGTAACTGATGCAACCAAGCTGGGCCCCCGAGAGCTAAGTACGAGTTGAAACGTCCATCCCGCGTTACACTTTGAGCGATTTTTCTTGAGATCAAGTTTGCTGAAGATGATTCCAAAACGAAGACACAACTATCAAATTCGGATTGAATCCTGCATATGTCTTCTAACCAGCCCCGATATCTTGGCCATTCCCATGGTTTAGCCAAAGAACTCTGGATCATCGAACAATCATATGCGATGATTACATTACTCACATGTAGATCCCGTAAGCTCTTCATCGCCCAAATGATGACTCTTAGCTCAATGGTAATCCTGTTTCTTGCGCTTGTAAACGCATCTCGAGCATGATATAAGACTGAACCCGTATTGTCTCTTAAAATCCAGGAACCTCTACAGTGTAATGAAGCATTTCTCCAATTCCCATTAATATTACACTTCACAAACCCCGTGTCCGGTTTATGCCATCTCTGCTCTAGTACAGAAACTCGATTACCACTTTGTAACTCCACCGTTTCTAACACATTTACCTCTTTTCCGCATAATGCTTCTTCCTTAGCTCGCCTAACGATGACCATAGTGGCCTCATGAATCTTTGAAAGAATAATAGCATTTCGATGCTTCCATATATTCCACAACACCCATGGGATGCATTCATAATTCAAAGAATCTGGACTTGATGATTTCAACAAGTCTAAAGCAAATTCCATATTCACCTCAATATTGTTAGTAAAACCCGATGGTGGAGAGAGTAGTCCAGCCGCTTCCCATATTTGTGAAGCTACGTCGCATTGGAACATAACATGATTGATTGTCTCCACTCCTAATGGACATAACTTACATTGAGCATCCATCCCTATACCTCTGGAGTTTAATCTATATGCCACAACTAAAGCACCAAATAAGGCTCTCCAGATAAACATTCTGATTTTTGGAAGTGTTGCGATCGACCAGACTCTGTTTTTGACTTCATTCCGTTTTATGATCAAAGGACCTGCTGGAATTGGAGTAATCAAAGGACAACTAGCCACAACACTTTTAACCGTATATGAACCATGATCTGTATATGCCCATATGAGGCGGTCTTTAGCTCCTCCAATCGGTAACACACTGATTCTAGCCACATCCTCATCCACAAAGAGCACATTCAAGCATTCCATATCCCAAGTCTTGTTAGGTTCTATCAACGAGGACACGTGAAGATTAAGGTCAATTTGATCCTCCTTATGAATAGATCCTCGCGGTCTTTTATCCATGACCCACTTTTCCAGCCATACATTTGTTTGAGAACCGTCCCCAATTGACTGAATTAAACCTTGTTGGAGTAGTTCTCGACCATGTACTATACTTCTCCACGCATATGAAGGCATATACCCCTTCCCACATGTTAAGAAAGTACTCAATGCAAAGTACCTTCCTTTGTATACTTGATAAGCTCAAATTTACCCTGAACTACTCTCTCAAATTAAGAGGTCGTCGTAGTAGGGGTCGAATCACTGGGAGTCAAATCAAACAATAGGACTTATGACTTCGAATTGAGCTAAGCGAATAGAGTAAAATAAAAGCAAGAAACAATTTAAAACAAAGAAAGTTTATTGGTTTTTAAGAATTCAATTAAACAAAAGTTAGGTTTTCGGAAAATTCGCAGGCAAAGATAAATTGTAGAATTAATAAACTGTCAGGATTTTAATGAAGAACCGTTCTCGAACTTGAAACTCTAATGTAAAATTAAACGACTTCCGTTGAATTAATTATCTATGCATAAATCATAGAAATCCAAATTCCTTTGTAAAATCAATCAATTTATGCAAGCATTAAAGTTCAGGTTTCAATTGTTCACAAAATCCCTAAACCAAATTTCTTTGAGAATAAGTGATTTTCTCATCTAAGATTATGGTCAGGTTATCAATTGATGCTTTCGCTTCTAATTAATCAACCTAAGATAGCTAATTCAGAGTGATCAATCCTAAATCATGGTTATAACAATCTAGATGAAGAACCAATAGATAATCCTAACATGAATTCAATTCTAACAATCCATCTTAATTCCTTTGAAAAACCCTAAACCTAACAAGTAGATTACTCAGACATGGATGAAAAGCAAATCACAATAGCTGAATAATACTGCATTAAAATAGAGTAAGAAAGAATTACAAAAGGGTTCGAAGAAATCTGAATGGTCTGAAAACTTGTCTCCAACTGATCCATATCAAACTTCATCTCCAACTCACCCACACATAGAGTAATCCTTCTCCCTTTGACATCAATCATTGCTCCAACTGTAGCCAAGAATGGTCTTCCCAAGATAAGAGGATCTTTGGGTTCTTTGGGATATTGCAGAACCACAAAGTCTGTAGGGATCAAACAATCTCCAACCTTTATTGGAACATCCTCCAAAATTCTCTTTGGGATCCTTATTGATCTATCTGCAAGGATAAGTGATATCCTTGTTGGTTGGAAATCAGTCATACCAAGGCTGACAGCAACTGAGAGTGGCATCAAGTTGATGCTTGAACCCAAATCACAAAGAGACCTTGGAAACCTGTCTGTGAAGATCGAACAATCTAATACAAAACTTCCTGGGTCTGTGAGCTTCTCTGGAACCTTGTTCAGAATTATTGCACTGACCTGTTCAGAGATCATAGCAACTCCTTCCTCAAGACACAAACTCTTAGTAACCATCCTCTTCACATACCTTCAAATTACAGGAGAAAGCTTCATTGCATCTAAAAATGGAATCTCAATACGTAGCTTATCCATGATAGCCTTGCATCTAAGCTCTTCTAGCTACTGTTTAGACCTCTTTTGGTTCCTGGGGTAAGGAATCTTAGGTTGATAAACCTTCTCAACAATATCAGTCGGATCCTGCAGATTTTCAGGTTTCTGCGTCGAGGTCCCGTCGAGGTAACTTCTGGTGCAAAAATTTCTGCATCTTCTTCATTTTTTAGCTCGTGAATCAGCTGATTTGAGGGGTTTTTCCGCAGGTTTGGCTCCACAACCTTCCCACTTCTAGTTGTAATCGCAGCAACACCATGTTGTCTCGGGTTTGTATCTGTTCTAGCTGGAAGAAAACCCTCCTGTCTCTTCACATTCTCTGCGGTTTGAGCTACCTGAGTATCCAGCTTCTTCAAGTGAATGTTGATGGCCTCAATCTTCCCATTGAGATCAGTGCAGAGACTGCCAATCTTCCCATTGAGATCAGTGTAAAGCCCGTCAATCTTCCCATTGAGATTTACTGTCAGGCTTTGTTGCCCCTCAAGCAGTTGTTCGAGCATACCCTTCACGTCACTTTCTGAAGATTTAGAAGGGATTGGCTGATAAGATGAAGATCCATAACTCCTTTGGTTGCTGTTGTAGCCTCCAAACCTCTGATTCTGAAAACCATTCCCATTGATGTAGTTAACATCCTTTTGATTGTTCTCCTCTTCTTGAGCGAAGTGAATTTCCGTCTTTCCCACCAGATGATGGTGAATGGAATCTACCTTAGCTTTTACCTCAGCAAGCTCAGCTCCACTTGACATACCAGCTTCTCTTATTCTTTCCTCATCGATCTTATTCGTACTGTTGCTAGTAGACACGTTCTTGATGAGCTCTAGGCAATCAGCTAGAAACCTGGTCTTGAAGTTCCCATTACTTGAAGCATCTAGAGTCACCTGATGTCTCCAATCCAATCCTCTGTAGAAGATACCCAGCAACTGAACCTCTGTAAACCCGTGATGAGGACAGTCTCTCTGATATCCCTTGAACCTTTCCCACGCAGCTTTGAAAGATTCTTTCAGATTCTGAACGAACGTTGAAATCTTAGCTCGTAGATCCTCTGAGCGCGACTCATCGTAGACGTGACTCAGGAAAGTATTCTTGATATCTCTCCAAGTAGTCAGTGAGCCTGGCTCCAACTGCTTCAGCCAAGAGGCTGCCTCTCCAGCAAGAGAAAATGGAAACAGCTTGCACATAATATAATCCTCAGATACGTTGTTAGCCTTAATGCTAGATGCAAGATCCTCAAACATCTCAAGATGATCCATGGGGTGCTCTGATGGGTGCCCATGGAACTGATGTTGAGCCACTAAAGAGAAGTACGCAAGCTTTAATTCGAAATCTCTTCGCTCGAATCGTGGAGGTCGAATCGCTGCCCTGTTGGCGTAATGTTCTTCAGGACGGTAGTAGTCTCCCAAAGTGCGTTGGTTAACCACTACCTCCTGAGGTCCACGATTCGACTGAGCAAGACGCTCAAGCTCAGCGCGCTGGCGCTCCCATTCAGCCCGTTGACGATCGAACTCAGCACGTGCTACTGCAACCGGATCCTCAACCTCGATGATGTTACCAGCTTCATCAATGGGGTCTCCCAGATTGTTGTACCGATTACCATCTCTGTCAAAAAATTCTCCCTCATCATTCGGAAGAGCTACCAAAGCTCGATTAACCATCTTAGCTAACTGAAACACAAAAACAAAAGAAAACGCGTAAAAGCGAACAAAAAAAACTTAGTCAGAATTCTAGAATCAAAATCCTATGGAAGATTTTGACTCCCCGTCAACGGCGCCAAAATTTGATAAGCTCAAATTTACCATGAGCTACTCTCTCAAATTAAGAGGTCGTCGTAGTAGGGGTCGAATCACTGGGAGTCAAATCAAACAATAGGACTTATGACTTCGAATTGAGCTAAGCGAATAGAGTAAAATAAAAGCAAGAAACAATTTAAAACAAAGAAAGTTTATTGGTTTTTAAGAATTCAATTAAACAAAAGCTAGGTTTTCGGGAAATTCGCAGGCAAAGATAAATTGTAGAATTAATAAACTGTCAGGATTTTAATGAAGAACCGTTCTCGAACTTGAAACTCTAATGTAAAATTAAACGACTTCCGTTGAATTAATTATCTATGCATAAATCCTAGAAATCCAAATTCCTTTGTAAAATCAATCAATTTATGCAACCATTAAAGTTCAGGTTTCAATTGTTCACAAAATCCCTAAACCAAATTTCTTTGAGAATAAGTGATTTTGCTCATCTAAGATTATGGTCAGGTTATCAATTGATGCTTTCGCTTCTAATTAATAAACCTAAGATAGCTAATTCAGAGTGATCAATCCTAAATCATGGTTATAACAATCTAGATGAAGAACCAATAGATAATCCTAACATGAATTCAATTCTAACAATCCATCTTAATTCCTTTGAAAAACCCTAAACCTAACAAGTAGATTACTCAGACATGGATGCAAAGCAAATCACAATAGTTGAATAATACTGCATTAAAATAGAGTAAGAAAGAATTACAAAAGGGTTCGAAGAAATCTGAATGGTCTGAAAACTTGTCTCCCTAACTCTCAAAATCTCTTTGAAAACCCTAGGTATTTGATAAAAGAAAACTTAATGAAAACTAAAAGAAAATTGAGTATTTATAGGTTAGGTTTCGGACTGGGCTTTATTTGTTAACTTCTGGGGTAAAAAGGAAATCTTCAGAATTGGAAAATCCTCTTCTTTCGCGAAACAGGTGCCTCCGTCGATCGACGCACAAGTGACTCTGTCGATCGACGGAGAAGTTAAAACTCTGCACTTTCTGCATCAAGCTTGCGACTTCGACTGCTCTTTCCTTGATGCTCCAAAATGCTCCATAATCACCAATTAAGCTCCATTCATCCACGAACCTACCAAGACTCTAAAACACTAGAAAAATACTAAAAAGACTCGATAAAACCGGGTTAAATCATGGCCAAAAGATGGTAAAAACCATGATATATCAATACTTGAGCTAGTAAAGAGTTTGGTTCATTCAGGAGCTTCCATGCTTGTTTCGCAAGCAAAGCTTGATTGAAATCACTAATATCACGAAACCCTATACCACCGTTCGCTTTTGACTTACAAAGATCCTTCCAAGCAACCCAATGAATCGTGTGTTTCTTTTCACAAGCACTCCACCAAAAACTTGCCATCGCACTAGTAATCTTCTAACAATGATGTTTAGATAACGTGAAACAAGACATCGCGTAAACTGTAAGAGCCATAGCCACCGGTTTTAGTAATACCTCCTTTCCCCCAAGGGAAAACGTTTTGGCATACCATCCTTTCAGTCGCTTGTTGAGTTTCTCCCCAATAAAAGCTAGTAGTTTTTGTTTGGAGCCACATTCAGGCAGACCCAAATACGTACCCGTACCTCCTTCCTTTAAACAACCCGACCCGTTTTTTTAAAAACAATAAACCTTGGTCTCGGATTAGCATTCCCATAAATGCTATCCTCAACAACCAAGCAGCAAACACAAACAACCAGCGGATAACAACGGATAAACCAACAAAAACACTTCCATTAAACTACTAAACCGGTTCAACAAAATTTCAATTCAAATCCAGAACTAACCAACAACCTAGCCAGTTCTAAAATAAAACGACCACTGAAACAATACACAGCACGAAACCGAGACCCTAGATCATCTCCCTCTTCGTTGCCATGATTCCACGATCACAATTTGCCTTAACTGCATTACATGGAAAAAGAGATGAGTGAGTACTATCAAAAATACCCAGTGAGACGGTCCTCCCATCTACGAATGCGCACTCAGACGCGATGGATCCGCTCAGGAAAGCATACATCACACAATCACACAAAAACACAACAACACAGCTCAACCACAGCCCAACAGGCGGCTTGTCGATCGACACTACCACTAGGTGTCGATCGACACCCCAGTTCATACCTGTCGATCGACACACCCACGGTGTCTGTCGATCGACAGCTCCTCGATCACCTGTCGACCGACACAACCACTAGGTGTAGATCGACATCTCTCGTGTTGGTCTGTCGATCGACACACCCACGTGCTGTCGATCGACAGGCCGTCGCAGATTCATGGGAAATCGATCATTATCCTCTCGGATCGATTTCCTCCTCTGCGTTGACACGAACCCTGCACGAAAATCAATTCTCAACCTACCACCACACAACCCTAACGAATCCACCGGCCCAGAAGCCATGGACATGCACTCACCTTAGATTTTTGGTTAGAAACTGGTAGAATTGAGGCTAGACACTAATCCACGACAATCTCCACAAGAAATCTACACCAAATCTCTCAAGAAACGAAACCCTAATTTTCAAAAACTCACAGGAACCAGAGAAACTCCTTTCAAACTCTGTCTGCTGATTTTTGGGACTTTGGTTCGCTCAAATGAGGCCAAAAACCCTTAAATACGAAGCCCTAGGGTTTTCCCAAACCGGCCCGGTCCAATTGAACGATTTAAATCGAACCAGAAAACCAACCAATTCGGGTACCTGTCGATCGACAGCCCTAGGTGTGTCGATCGACAGCCCTAGGTGTGTCGATCGACAACCCCTTAAGGCCCTGTCGATCGACAGCCCCGCCATTTTCTCAAAAATGGTTCACGGGCGTCACATTCCTTCTCTATCCCAAGTATATTAGCCAAGATTTTGCTTTGTAATTGGATCCATCTTATCTCGAAATATTACCGCTGATTTTTAAAATTTAATCATTTGACCAGAGGCGTCACCATATAGCTTTAATTATTTTAGGAACTCTGTGCATTCACTCAACGTTGCTCGACACAGAAACAAACTATCATCAGCAAACTAGAGATGCTGCACAGAGGGGCTCGATTTAGCAAGACTCATTCCCGTGATCTTCCCATCTTCCTCCGCTTGATTCATGACATGAACCAACGCCTCTGCACATAAGATGAACAAAAATGGAGAGAACGGATCTCCTTGACGAATTCCTCTCTGTGGTTTAATGAGACCTTGAGTTTGTCCATTGAGCATAACCGTGTAAGAGACAGACGTAATACATTGCATCACCCACCGAATCCAACGCTGATCAAAGCCCATACGTGTAAACAGTATTTCCAAAAAATTCCATTCTACTCGATCATAAGCCTTAGACATGTCGGTTTTGATAGCTATGAACTCCTCCTTACACCTTGGGTTTGTCCGCAATCCATGAATCATCTCATGAGCTATCAAGAGATTATCCGATATAAGCATGCCTGCGATAAAAGCGCCTTGTGTTTGTGACACAAGTTGGGGAAGAAATCTTTTCAGTCTTGTGCATAACACTTTTGACACAATTTTATACATCACCGTGCATAGACTGATTGGTCTCATGTCAGTCATAAGCTTTGCATTTGGTTTCTTAGGTAAGAGACACAACTGGGTGAAATTCCAGTCCGATGAGAGTACCCCCAAAGTAATGAAAAGTTGAACCTCTTGTATTACTTGTGTACCTACTTTCGACCAAAAATACTGAAAATTTTTCCCTGAAAAACATTATCACCCGGCGCACTATCACTTTTGATCGCTTTAACCGCACGTTTAATTTCAGCAACTGAGACCTCTCTAGTTAATTCTCTGTTCATAAAATCAGTCACCCTCACTTCCATCCCATTCAGCAAATCCACAAACTCCGATGAGTGTGAAGATTGAAATAAGGATTCAAAGTACTTCACAGCAATCTCTCCCTTTGTCGACTCCTCCATTTATTCAATGCCATTTTCATCCACCAATGAAGCCACCGGATTCTTCATTCGTCGTGTTCTGACCATATCCTGGAAGAAGCGTGTGTTTTTATCCCCATCCTTCATCCACATCACCTTACTCTTCTCTTTCCAATATATTTCTTCTTCCCATGATGCTTTCTCCAATTCAGTTTTTAGAGTCAAGAGCCTAAGAGCACAAGGCGAGACTTTTGAAGACTCTAGATCAATATCCTCCTGTAATTTTCGCACCAACAATCCAGAATTAACATTTGATCTTCTTTTCCATCTTGATAGTTCTTTACGACAGTTTGAGAGTCTATCCATCACCATCATAGGGGAAACTCCATTACTGGTATTCCAACCTTTTCGAACTACCACTCTTATCCCCTGTTTTGAGCACCAACGTTTATCAAACCAGAACCTACCCCTCCGTTGTTCACCACCTGCCACTAACTTGGTTATTAATGGTCGATGGTCAGAACCATATCTTCGACCATACAAACCATTCACTCTCGGGAATATTCTAAACCATTCAGCATTTCCGAAAGCTTTGTTCAAACGACATTGAATCCACACCTTTTCTTTCACTCCACTAAGTAAAGTAATTTCACGTCTACCAGCCCAAGAAAATTGATTTCTTGAACAAGGAACTTCTTTAATTCGACAATCCCTCACCATTGATCTAAAGGGATGGAACGTTTCTTCTTGGCATGGATGACCACCAATCTTTTCCGAGTTATTCAAAAGCTCATTAAAATCACCAACTAAAAACCAAGCTTCATCTCTTTGCACTCCTATTTCCGTTAGTTGATCCCAGACTCTGCCTCGATTCTGTCTAACTGGATCACCATAGATGAAAGTCATATAAAATTGATGTGAGCCCATTGTCACCCTTGTATCAATAATACGATTATTCGAGGACAGAATATCAACGATATGTGATGACTTCCAAAACAATACGTGGTCATATCCCAACGATCTTTGAGTACTCAATACGTGGTTACTAGAGTTTTTAGTCTCTAGGAAAAACACAAAATCCGGAAGATGCTCACGACACATCTCCTCTATGCGTCGAACTGTCAGGCGGTTCCTCAAACCCTGACAGTTCCAACTGAGCATCGTCATTGAGCATTGGATGGTTTCTGGTGAACCATCAAACTGCTTTTTTGTTTGGATCCTTTGGACGCCTCCTCAGCATCATATTCAGCCTTCCTTTTAATCGCTCTCATATTTTCTGAAACCACTTCAGCACCTGTGGCAACTTCTAGGGTTCTCGGTTTAACATTGCCAAATTTCCTTCTCCTACGTTCAATCTCCTTAGTCCTCGCATTACCCTCAGTACACCCACTATTAAATTTGATGTTACTTTGTTCAGGTACTAAATTACCCACCTCTGCTTGGATTATTTGGTTTTGGTCATATCTTCACAAACCATACCTTGAATAGGTTGAACGTCTGACATAACTCTATTCTCTGCCTGGAGATCCCCAACAGTAACATTATCAATGTTGAGGCTGCTAATCTCTTTTGTACCAGTTTGCAACCCATAAATCTGAACCAAAGCCCTAATCTCATCAGATCCACCTGCCTTGACTGGTTTCTCAGGACCACTACTAGTCGCTTCCATCCAAGATCCAGAGTTAGGATTAATTTCGTTTTCCAAGCTCTGTTGCAACCCCTCTTCAGCGATCACAATATTTTTTCCTTTATTCATCTCCAAATTTGTTGGTGAAATCATTTCCAGCAGTCAAAACTTTTTCCTCATAATCGGATCACTTTCCAATTCATTTACTTGTTTCTGAATGAGTAATTCCCTCGCTTTCCTCTCAGCTACATCATGTGTCATTAAGGTTTGTCATGTCTTATGACACCCGTGAACCATTTTTTTAGGAAATGGAAGGGCTGTCGATCGACAGGGCTCTTAAGGGCTGTCGATCGACGGGGTCCTTAAGGGCTGTCGATCGACACACCTAGGGCCTGTAGATCGACAGGTACCCGAATTGGCCGGTTTTCTGGTTCGATTTATGTCGTTTAATTGGACCGGGCCGGTTTGGAGAAACCCTAGGGTTTCGTATTTAAGGGTTTTCGGCCGCATTTGAGCGAACTAAAGTCCCAAAAATCAACAGACAGAGTTTGAGAGGAGTTCTCTGTTTATCCTGTGAGTTTTTGGGAATTAGGGTTTCGTTTCTTGAGAGATTTGGAGTAGATTTCTTTTGGAGATTGTCGTGGATTCGAGTCTAGCCTCAATTCTTTTGGAGATGCGTCTCTCCAGGGGTAGTGAGATCCTTGAGTAGACTGTGTGACTTGATGGGTTGAGTTGTGGAGATGGTTGAGTATCAAACACCGTCAGGACTGCGCGGACTGAGGTGGGTTGATACTAGACACCTAGAACTGAGGGGTGACGATCTCAAGAGCTAGATGGTGGTTATGAGTTATGGGCAATCAATGTCTGAGACGGGTCAATATGCCTAGGACGGATGTAAGCCTCGATAGGGTCTGGGAGATGTAGTCTCCGGTGTTACTGGCGGGTTGGCCAAGGGTTAGCTTGGTGGGTAGTGTTTGAGGATTCGAGGACGAATCTAGTTTTAGTGGGGGAGAATTGTGACGCCCGTGACCCATTTTTGAGGAAATGGAGATGATCGACTGGCTGATCTGCTGAGCCAGTTGCTGGAGCGGTTACCGGGTGCGGTGCCAGTGTTGCCACGAGTAGCAAAGGTGCAGCCGCGGGCTGCGGTTGCTGATGAGGTTCCGTCATACATCCTTATGATGGAGCAGATGCAGAGGATCGGTATGGGTTCTTTTGCGGGAGGTGTGAAGCCTGAGGAGGCTGATGAGTGGCGGATGAGGTTGGAGCGGAACTTTCGCTCGATTAGGTGTCCAGCGGGATACATGGTTGACTTGGCAGTCCATTATTTGAACGGTGATGCACACCTCTGGTGGAGGAGTGTTACAGCAAGGAGGGCTGGGACAATGATGTCGTGGGCAGATTTTGTGGTGGAGTTCAACTCCAAGTTCTTCCCTCAGGAGGCGTTGGATCGTTTGGAGGCGAGGTTCTTAGATTTGACTCAGGGAGCGATGTTTGTGCGGGAGTATGACGTGGAGTTTAACAGACTCCTAAGTTATGCTGGTAGGAGCTTGGAAGATGAGCAGGCTCAGGTTCGGAAGTTCTTGCGAGGACTTCGACCAGATTTTCGGACTCAGTGCAGAGACATTAGGTTTGGCTCCAGAGTAGAGTTGGTAGAGATGGTTGCTCAGATCGAGGAGGATCTTAGGGAGCAGGCTGCGGTAGTGGTACCAGCTGTTCAGGAAAGGAGGCCTCAGCAGCAGGTGCAGCAGGCGGGTCCTGGCAAAGGCGGCAACCTTCGCAGGGACAGAAGAGGAAGTGGGAGAGCACTTCGGGATCGGGCCAGAGTGGCCAAGAGTATTATGTTTGGGGTAGCCTGGACCACAAGAGGGCGAATTGCCCAAGGCAGAGCGAGGTTCGAGCGGTTCGGACGTGCTATCAGAGTGGAGAGTCGGGGCACATCAAGCCGAACTGTCCGAAGTTGCAGCCGTTGGCAGTGGCAGTGGTCTAGCCAATAGCTTAGTATGGGCCGGTGCAGCCTTTGGACCAGATTGCGACGATGCAGCGTCTGCCGGCTATAGCAGCGCCAAGTGAACCGAGCTCGAGGCCGATCACAGGTAACTCTCTAATTCAGACTTTGTAAATTTGGTAGTGTAGAATTTCTTGGTGCTTATTTTGGATTGCTTGCCTGTGATAGAAAGTTAGGTTGCTTAGCACATGGGATTTGTGTAGGGACCTTGTTTTTGGGTGGGTGTGAGTCCCACGTAACTCTCTAATTCAGACTTTGTAAATTCGGTAGTGTAGAATTTCTTGGTGTTTGTTTTGGATTGCTTGCCTGTGATAGAAAGTTAGGTTGCTTAGCACATGGGATTTGTGTAGGGATCTTGTTTTTGGGTGGGTGTGAGTCTCACGTGTTGTTTGATTATGGAGCATCGAATTGCTTCATCACTCTAGATCATGCTGAGAGAAGTGGTATCCGGAGTGACGCTGGTAAGCGGACTGGACCGGTTATGGTTGCTGGAGGAGAATTTCTGGTTATGCATGGCCGGGCGAAAGAGGTGGATGTCTTGGTGGCGGGTGCGTTGATGCCAACTGACATGGTGATTAGTCCGGTGGAGCTATACGATGTTATCCTTGGTATAGATTGGTTGAATTGGTACAGAGTTCACCTGGATTGTCATCGGGGTCGAGTGGTATTTGAACGTGAAGGTGGTAGGTTGGTTTATCAAGGAGTGAGACCGACTTCAGGTAGTCTCGTGATCTCACTTGTCCAGGTTGAGGTGATGATTGAGAGGGGTTGCGAGGCTTACCTGGCCACGATTGTAATGCCGGAGGCTGTTGTTGGGGTTGCTGTGAGAGATATTCGGGTAGCTCAAGATTTTGAGGATGTCTTTCAGTCGTTGCAGGGATTACCGCCGTCTCGGTCTAATTCTTTCACGATTGAGTTAGAGCCCAGAACGACGCCGTTGTCTAAGGCACCCTATCGAATGGCTCCAGCAGAGTTGGCTGAGTTGAAGAAGCAGTTGGAGGATTTGTTGAAGAAGGGGTTTATTAGACCGAGTACTTCACCGTGGGGAGCACCGGTGTTGTTCGTGAAGAAGAAATATGGTAGTTTCCGGTTGTGCATCGATTATCGAGGGCTTAACCGAGTCACTGTGAAGAACAAGTATCCTCTTCCTAGAATTGATGAGTTGTTAGATCAGTTGAGAGGGGCTATTTGGTTCTCCAAGATTGACTTGGCATCCGGTTACCACCAGATTCCGATTGAAGAAGCGGTTGTTCGGAATACGGCTTTCAGGACTCGGTATGGGCATTTTGAGTTTGTAGTGATGCCATTCGGGTTGACGAATGCACCTGCGGCATTTATGAGATTGATGAACGGAGTTTTCCAAGAGTATTTGGATGAGTTCGTGATCATCTTCATCGATGACATTTTGGTGTATTCGAAGAGTCTGAAGGAACACGAGGTTCATCTGAGGAAAGTTCTGGAGAAGTTGCGGGAACATAAACTGTTTGCGAAGTTGAGTAAGTACAGTTTCTGGCAGAGAGAGATGGGATTTTTGGGTCATATCGTTTCTGCAGAAGGAGTTTATATGGATCCGGCGAAGATTGAGTCTTTCCGAGATTGGCCTAGACCGAGGAATACAATTTAGATCAGGAGCTTTCGTGGGTTGGCAGGCTATTATCTGAGATTCGTCAAAGGTTTTGTGAGTATTGCTAAGTCTATGACGAAGCTGACGGGGAAGGATGTTCCTTTCGTGTGGTCTGCTGATTGTGAGCTGAGTTTCGCGAAGCTGAAGACGATGTTGAGTAGTACACCAGTATTGCATTGCCTGAACCGGGTGAGCCTTATGTGGTGTACACAGATGCTTCGAGAGTTAGTTTGGGTTATGTGCTGATGCAACAGGGTAAAGTGATTGCTTATGCTTCGAGGCAGTTGAGGAAGCATGAGGGCAATTGTCCTGTTCATGACTTGGAGCTGGCGGCAGTGATCTTCGCATTAAAAATCTGGAGGTCTTATTTGTATGGTGGCAGAGTTCAGGTGTTCACTGATCATCATAATCTGAAGTACATTTTTACTCAGCATAATTTGAATGTACAACAGAGGCGATGGTCGGAGTTGTTGGCTGATTACGACCTAGACATTGTCTACCATCTTGGTAAGGCTAACACTGTGGCTGATGCTCTTAGTCGAAGGAGGTATGATTCATCTCAGGAGTGGGATGTGGAGAATCTGGTAAACATGCTTAGTACTTTGAGGTTGTGTGTCACTTCAGAGGAACCGTTGGGTTTAGCGGCGGCGGATCAGGCGGATCTTTTGAGTAGGGTCCGAGTAGCTCAGGAGAAGGATCAGGTGTTGATTGATCTCTCTAAAGCTGTTGGTTCTGAATATCAGGTTTCTGCCAATGGGAATATCTTAGTGCATGGACGAGTCTGTGTACCTAAGGATGAGGACTTGAGGCAGGAAATTCTTAGAGAAGCTCATGCGAGTAAGTTTTCGATTCATTCGGGAGGGACTAAGATGTATCGGGATCTGAAGCGGTACTATCATTGGGTCAGGATGAAGAGAGATGTGGCAGACTGGGTTGCAGCTTGCAATGAGTATCAGTTGGTGAAGGCTGAGCACCAAGTTCCTAGTGGCTTATTGCAAAGTCTACCCATTCCAGAGTGGAAGTGGGACTTGATTACCATGGATTTCGTAGTAGGGTTGCCGGTTTCTCAAACCTATGACGCGATTTGGGTGATTGTGGATCGACTGACTAAGTCCGCACATTTTTTTGCCATTATGTAGACAGAAGGAGCAGAGGTCTTGGCTAAGAAGTACGTGAAGGAAATTGTGAGGTTGCATGGTGTGCCAGCGAGTATTGTGTCGGATAGAGATCCGAGGTTTGCTTCGGTTTTTTGGAGGGCTTTTCAGGCCGAGATGGGCACTAAGGTGCACATGAGTACATCTAATCATTCTCAGACGAATGGGCAATCTGAAAGGACGACTCAGACACTGGAAGATTTGTTGAGGATGTGCGTGCTAGATTGGGGGTGGTCATTGGGCGGATCACTTGAGTTTGGTGGAGTTCGCATATAACAACAGTTTTCAGGCGAGTATTGGAATGGCTCCTTTTGAGGCGTTGTATGGGAGGCCATGTCGTACTCCGCTGTGTTTTACCCAAGTATGGGAGAGGAGTATTTATGGGGCTAATTTTGTTCAGGAGACGACGGAGAAGATCCGTGTTGTGAAGCTGAACATGAAAGAGGCTCAGGATCGGTAAAAGAGTTATGCCGATAGGAGAAGGAAAGAATTGGAGTTTACAGTCGGAGATCGAGTGTATCTCAAGATGGCGATGATGCGGGGTCTCAACAGGTCCATATCCGAGGATAAGCTGAGTACGAGGTACATGGGTTCGTTCCGGGTTGTGGAACGTGTGGGACCAGTCGCTTATCGGTTGGAGCTGCCTCCGATCATGGAGAAATTCCATGATGTGTTTCATGTTTCAAAACTCAGGAGATGCTTGCATGCTTCTGAGGAGGTAGCAGTGACGATTCCTACAGATCTTCAGCCAAATCTGACTGTTGGGATGAGGCCAGTTAGGATTCCTGAGAGAAGTATCAAAATTCTGCGCCGGAAGAGAGTGCCGTTGTTGATAGTCTTGTGCGACTATGACAGTATTCAGGAGGAAACTTGGGAACCAGAGGCAAATATGAAAACGAAGTTCAGGAAGTGGTTCGAGAAGCAAGCCGAGGAGTGAATTCGTTTTTCTTTGTGGTTTTTCAGTTTCGGTTTTGTGTGGTGATCACCGTGTGTGGTGAGGTTTTTGGTTGTGGATTTTGTATTTTCATTAAAGTTGTAATGATTATGACATTTTCCAGTTGAATAAGAAGGTGTTTTTCTTATGTTTGACTTTGGGAGTCATGTGTTTGTGGTTAAAGAACCTCAAAATGGAAGTTTTATTGTGAATAAAACTAGCCAGTTTCGGTGGGGACTCTAGCGGTTGGTGTGTATGTGCGTGAGAGAGTCTCGAAATAGAAGTTTTTTGGTGGTTAAAACTGTCTAGTTCCAGATGGACTCCGCAGGGACATCCGGGGTGATGGATGGTCCGGGTGATCTGTGATGATCACGATTGTGATGGTATTCCAGGTGGGGAATATCATGTGGGACATTAAGAGGTAGTTCTGGTCAGAGGTGCATTATAGAGGTTAGGAATTGATTGCATAGCTCAGAGATAGACATTGGTTCTTTCTCGGAGATGAGTCTCCGGCAGATCTTGAGAGATGCGTCTCTCCGGGGGACAGTGGGTTCTTTGCATACCGATCGTTCGTTAGGACTGCGAGGACTGAGACCGTGAGGGTATGGGGATAGTTTGGGAGGTTGCGACCTTTGGCAGATCTTTGAGAGATGCGTCTCTCCAGGGATAGTGAGATCCTTGAGTAGACTGTGTGACTTGATGGGTTGAGGTGTGGAGATGGTTGAGTATCAAACACCGTCAGGACTGCGCGGACTGAGGTGGGTTGATACTAGACACCTAGAGCTGAGGGGTGACGATCCCGAGAGCTAGATGGTGGTTATGAATTATGGGCAATCAATGTCTGAGACGGGTCAATATGCCTAGGACGGATGTAAACCTTGATAGGGTCTGGGAGATGTAGTCTCCGGTGTTACTGGCGGGTTGGCCAAGGGTTAGCTTGGTGGGTAGTGTTTGAGGATTCGAGGACGAATCCAGTTTTAGTGGGGGAGAATTGTGACGCCCGTGAACCATTTTTGAGGAAATGGAGGGGTTGTCGATCGACAGGGCTCTTAAGGGTTGTCGATCGACAGGGTCTTTAAGGACTGTCGATCGACACACCTAGGGCCCGTCGATCGACAGGTACCCGAATTGGCCGATTTTCTGGTTCGATTTAAGTCGTTCAATTGGACCGGGCCGGTTTGGGGAAACCCTAGGGCTTCGTATTTAAGGGTTTTTGGCCGTATTTAAGCGAACCAAAGTCCCAAAAATCAACAGACAGAGTTTGAGAGGAGTTCTCTGTTTCCTGTGAGTTTTTGGGAATTAGAGTTTCGTTTCTTGAGAGATTTGGAGTAGATTTCTTTTGGAGATTGTCGTGGATTCGTGTCTAGCCTCAATTCTACCAGATTCTATCCGAAAATCTAAGGTGAGTGCGTGACCATGGCTTCTGGGCTGGTGGATTCGTTAGGGATGGTTGGTGGTAGGCTTGAATTGATTGATGGATCTTGTTTGTGTTGAATCTCTCTGTGAATTGCGTGTGGATTGTTTGGATTGTGTTTATTCGTGTAGGTTTCGTGTTAACGCAGAGGAGGAATCGATTCGAGATGATATTGGTCGATTTCCTATGAATCTGCGATGGCCTGTCGATCGACAACACTTGGGTGTGTCGATCGACAGACCAACACGGGAGAGCTGTCTATCGACACCTAATGGTTGTGTCGATCGACAGGTGGTCGAGGAACTATCGATCGACACCTAGAGGTTGTGTCGATCGACAGGGTGTTGTGGAGCTGTCGATCGACAGACACTTTCACTACAGGAAATATGGGTATTAATAGCAGTACAATATAGCGTTTTTAGTATTTCTGCTATAATTGAATTATGGAAAATTTTACATAGCGTTTCTCAAAAAACAAACGCTATCATATAATGGGCGCCAAAAAAAAAGTATTCCCGCTTAGATTTTGTTTTGGTCTTTATTCATGGATAGCATAAATGATAATAAAAACGTTATTATAGAGTTAAGCGGGAATCTGAAATTTTCTTTGCCTCCCAAAATTTTTACTAAATAAAAAAATTAGAGGAAAACCAATGAAATTGTAAACTAAAAATCCCCTTTTGCTCTTTTGCCTTTCTCTTTTTCCTCCTCGTCAGTTCTTCTCATTCACACATCATCTCCTTTCTTCTACTTACTAACATCATACAATCGATTATCTTTCAACTGTAATTTGATTTTGTTATTGAAACTTTCAGGGGAAAGCTTTAATCCGACATATTGGCGATGTCGACGGAAAAGCAGGGCGTATGGTGGCTCTGAGCGGATCTAGCGATTGAATCGGGAACGTGGGATACTTAGTGGAAAATCAATCGACGACGGTGACATCAGCGTCGCAGCTTCTCATGGTGCCTCTAACATTGATTCGTAAAGATGCCTCCAAAGGAGCTGGTACACACCATCTCTCTCTCTCTGTTCATATGTGATTCTTGATACTTGCACAACTCTGTTGGCGATACCCGTAGACTCACATTCTCTGCTTTCTCTCTTTCGTATTAGCGTATTCTTTGCTTTCTATTTGCAACACCCATTTCTGGTTTTGATTATGTTTAGTTTACTTTGTGTTGTGTCTTATAATGTTGCAGGTAAGGTGAAAGATTCTGGTGAGATAACAGAGAAGAGGAGAGAGAAATGTCTGATTCATTAGTAGCAGGTGGAGGGAGATTCAAGTGAGTTCTCTTGAAAACTTGTTTAAAAGTATCGGTACACCAAAAAGTAATGTATTGTGGCTTGTGAATTGTGTGCATAGATGCAGAACTATTTGAGGAAGAGAGAACAAAAAGCTAAACCAACACCAGATGAAGCATCATTTGCAAGTTATAATGTTGCTTGTTGCTTCTCAAAGCTCGGCTCTTGAAGAGGCATTGAAGTCAAGAAATGAAAATTTCAAGGTAATTTCAGTGAGTTATAATGTTTGATTGTGAAAGAGAATTATGGTGTTGCTTGTTGAAGCTGAGTACTTGTTTTGTTTTCAGGGAATCCGAACAGATCCAGAAGTCAAAGGATTTCTATATATCCACTCCTTAGCCAATGCAATGAATCTTTCATCAACCAGAGTGCTATTACCGCCATCAAATCCTTGTTTGGCTTTCACAAGAAATAGTTTACCTAAATTTTATGTCTTTTGATGTGATTTGTTCATTCGTTTTTTCACTTCTTTTCTTGGCTAATATACTTGTCAGTACCTGATCGTATATAATCTTTGTGAATGTGATGAATTGTATTGATCGATGATGTACATACTTATACACATAAAATATATACAATAAAGGTAATAAAGATATTTGAGGAAGATACGATGGAGATTATACTTGTCCATCAAGTATTCATTTACATCTAGAAGCTTCTCCTAATATACCCCCTCAAGATGGAGGGGCTTTAGACACTCCAATCTTGTCACGAAGAATGGAGAAGCGAGCTCGATTCAGTGGCTTTGTAAGGCTGTCTGCAAGTTGATCGTGAGTTGAGACGTGTGCCACTCGTAGCGTACCATTCTGAACTTGTTCTCTGATGAAGTGATAATCTAGTGCAACATGCTTCATTCTTGAGTGAAACACTGGATTTGCAGATAAATATGTTGCTCCAATGTTGTCACAATATATTACTGGTGGGTTGGGAATTTTAATGCCAAGTTCCATAAGCAAGGAGCATACCCAATTGAGTTCAGAGGCGGTGTTGGCAACGGATCTATATTCAGCTTCAGTTGATGATCTGGCCACACTCTTTTGCTTCTTTGAGGACCAGGTGATTGCTTGATCACCGAGATAAATAATGTATGCGTTGGTAGACAAATAATCATCAGAGTCACCTGCCCAATCTGCGTCCGAGAAGGCATGTAGAGATAGAGATTGTGATGCACTGATGAACAATCCATGTGTTAGGGTTCCTGCAAGATATCGTAACACTCTTTTGGCAGCTTGCCAATGATCACAAGTAGGAGAATGCATAAATTGTGATAGTCGATTCACCGCAAACGCAATATCCGGACGAGTAAAGGACAAATACTGCAAGCTTCCAACAAGTGATCGATACGCAGAAGGGTCTGAGTATTTTTCACCTGATAAAGTAAGTTTTGGTGACGAGGCCATCGGAGTTGCCACTGGTTTGGCATCAGACATCTGTTGTCGATGGAGAAGATCAAGAATGTATTTTCGTTGGTTGAGGTGGAGGCCTTGAGATATGCGGGACGCTTCAATTCCAAGGAAATGTGACAGCTCTCCCATGTCTTTTATCGAGAAACGTTCCGCTAAATTAACAATGATTTTCTCCACTGTTGGTGTGTGATTACCCGTGACAACAATGTCGTCCACGTAAACCAGAATATAAACAAAAATACCAGCTTGATTGAGAATAAATAACGAGGTGTCGGCTAGTGAATTTTTGAAACCAGCACTTGTAAGATAAGTCTTGAGTTCCAAATACCATGCTCTAGGAGCCTGTTTAAGACCGTATAATGCTTTCTTGAGATGGCAGACATATGACGGCTTATCGGGATCCACAAAACCCATCGGCTGAGCCATATAGACATCCTCTTTAAGCGTTCCTTGCAAAAAAGCATTGTTTACATCTATTTGTCGAAGACACCAGTTTTTACTTACAGCGGTTTTGAGAATCAAACGGATGGTTGTTGTCTTTATGACGGGACTAAAAGTCTCATAATAGTCAACTCCTGGCTGTTGATTGAAGCCCTTGGCGACAAGGCGAGCTTTATATTTATCCAGGGAACCATCAGGAAGATTTTTGATTCGGAACACCCACTTGTTGCCAACGAGATTTTGATGTGGAGCAGGGGGAACTAAATCCCATGTCTGATTTTTCAATTGTGCATCAAATTCAGAAGAACATGCCATCCGCCATCGCTCATCTTTCATAGCTTGGTTGAGGGTGTTAGGTTCTCTCTCAATTTTGTCGGAGATAGTGGTTGAATTAAGATATTTTTTGTTCGGTTGAATGATTTGATTTTTCAATCTGGTCTGCATTTGATGGTTATTTAGAGGTGGGTTATTGCTGGTTTGGGTGGTTTTGGGTTTGGTTTGAGATGTAGAGTGGTTAAGCGGTGGATTTTGGTTTGATGGGTCTAAATTAGGAATTGTTGGCTTATTGTTGGTATGGGCTGAAGTAGAAGTTGGGCTTGTATGGGCCAAAGATTGAATAGGTGATGTGGGTGAGTTGTTTAATTTCATGGGTGTCGGAGAAATGGTGATTTGCGATGGCGGAGAGGCAGGGACCGAGACGGAGTCATCGCGGCGAGATTCCGGTGACATTGAAGGTGACTGCATCACTGGGTTCGATGCTGGTGGTGGTGACGATCTCTCAGGTGAAGAATCCAAGCGTAGGGGCTGCGGCGAGACGGATCGAAGGTGAGCATCAATGAGTGATTGTGGCCGGGTAATTGGAATTTTAGAAACAGGTGGTGACCAAGGAGAAGGAGAGACAGTTTTTGAAGGTTTGGATGTTGCTGCAAGGGAGGGGAAATGGAATTGGTTCTCAACAAATTGCACATGACGAGAGACATATATGCGATTGGCGATTGGGTCTAAACAAAGATAAGCACTTTGGGTGAGGGAATAACCAAGAAAGACACAGGGTTTTGATTTTGATTGGAGTTTGTTTGAGTTATAAGGGCGAAGCCAGGGAAAACATAAACAACCGAAGATTTTGAGTTTATGGTAATTTGGTTCGGTTTTGAACAGACCTTGGTAAGGGGATTGGAGGTTAAGAGTTTGAGTAGGCATTCGGTTTATGAGATAAACTGCAGTGGCTAGAGCATAAGTCCAATAGGTGTGTGGCATCGAGGCTTTGGTAAGGAGGGTTAAACCAGTTTCCACAATGTGACGATGTCGTCTTTCGGCAAGACCATTGTGTTCTGGAGTGTGTGGTGGAGAGGTAAGGTGGGTGATTCCTTTAGAGGAAAGAAAGTTACGGAGAGCAATGAACTCACCGCCATTGTCAGAGAAAAGAGTACCTATTTTTGTTTGGAAACGGTTTTCAACTAAAGAGGTGAAACGAATGAAGGTTTCACAGACTTGAGACTTGAGTTTGAGCGGGTATAACCAAGTATAGCGAGAGAAATGATCTACAATGACAAGATAATACTTGAAGTTATCAATAGAGATGATTGGTGATGTCCAAACATCGCTAAAGAGATATTCAAGAGGGCGGGTTGAGACAATTGTAGACTGAGAAAAGGATAATTTATGGCTTTTATTAGATAAACAGTCATTGCAAGACAATGACTGCGAAAAAGAGTTTGAAATAGGTAAAGCAAATTTTGAGATAATAGTCTTCAAGATAGGTTGAGAAGGGTGGCCTAGCCTCAAATGCCAATCAGAGATACTTGTTTTGAGGTTTTGGACAGCTGTGGAATAAGCAGAAGCAAAGGTTAGGGAGACAGGCCACTCATAGAGCTCATCCTTCGTGTTGCCTTGGAGTAACCGGACCCCCGTGTTGAGATCCTTCACCTGAAAGGATGAAGGAAAAAATTCCACCGAAACTTTGTTAGTGTTGCATAGTTTATATACAGATATGAGATTTTTTTCGTATTGCAGGAAATGAAGAACATCTAACAAAGATAAATTGCGTTTTGAGGAGGGTAAGAGAGTTGAACCCTGATGGAGTATAGGTAAGCCTGATCCATTTCCAACGATGACTTCTTCGCCACCTGTGTATGGCTGATGTAGAGATAAGTTTGCAAGGTCTGATGAAATATGATGCGTAGCACCAGAGTCTAGCAACCAAGGGGTGGCAGGAGGGTGTGATGCAGCAGCAAAGTGAGCGCGAGGCTGCCAGGAACCAGAGGTATGCGTGGTGCCAGATGCATGGAGTGCAAGCTGCGAACATCGTCTAGCACTGTGACCTTGAACACCGCAGATCTGACAGCGTCCAAGGTATGGCTTTTGTGTGCGATACTCAGATTG
This sequence comes from Arabis alpina, assembly GCA_900128785.1. Classification (NCBI taxonomy): domain Eukaryota; kingdom Viridiplantae; phylum Streptophyta; class Magnoliopsida; order Brassicales; family Brassicaceae; genus Arabis; species Arabis alpina. The sequence continues at coordinate 7,479,811 of LT669791.1, read as the reverse complement.
GTTGCGTTGTTGAGGCTGCGAGTACTGAGTACGGTTATTGCCTTTTTGAGAAGGACGATAACGATTGGTGGCAACATGTGCTGAGGCGGGAAATGAATGTTGAACCTGAGATGTAACCAGCTTGATTTCATGATTAAGAAGTTTCTCATGAAGTTCAGTGAGCGTCGGAGGCGTGTCTCTGCTTTCAACTTGATCAATTAGAGACTTGTAATCTTCTGGTAGTCCCTGAAGAACAACTTCAATCTGGTCTTCAAGATCTAGTACTTTGCCGAGCAAAGCAAGTTGGTCGAAACGAGTCATAAGTCCTTGAAGGTACTCATCAATTGATGTGGAGAAGAGCTCCTTGTGGTGAAGAGATTGATTCAAAATTTCAGTTTCCCGAAGTACATTCTCATCCAACACCAGGAAAAAGAACATTGTCAATATACAACCAAAATTATAAATTTGCACAATAACAATGAAACGTCATAATCTTATTTTTAGAGGTTTTTTTTTTAAAGTTAATTTTTATTTTAGGGGTTAGGGCATAAAATTTGCGATTTAGGGTATAGAAATATGGTTTAAGTTTTCAAGTCCTAGTAACAATAGTTATAAATAAATCATTGTTTCATAAATATATAATTTTTTATAGTTTTAAATTATTATGGATTTATGACTGTTTGATTTAGGGTATAGGGACACACATTTAATATTGTATTTCAAATGCTATACCCTATATTCATATACCTAACCCCAAATCCTATGCCCTAAACTTTTAATGAATGATTATAACTTTTACTTTTTATTCTGTAAATTTAAATCTCAATTATTGGTTATGTCTTAGTTAGTATTATTAACAATAAAAAATATAATAATTTTATATATTAGTAAGTTTTTGATTTAGAGTATAGATTTTTTAATTTTTTAAAATATGATCATTTTCTAAATCTTAAACTCTAAACCTTAAATTTCAAACCTCAACACACAAGCTCTAAGCTTCTAACTCTTAATCATAACCACTAAATTTTAGTTTGTAAACCATTAAACATCAGCAACAAATATTATACCAAAAATCTAACCTAATCATTTTATAAATCCTAACCTCTAAACCTAAAGATAATATATAATCAATATAAAACCGACCCAAAATCCAACACTTGTTAGAAATGTAATCATTTTATAAATTCTAAACTCTAAATCATAAAATCTTAAATCATAAATCATAAATCTGAAATCCCAAAAATCTAAATTATGAACTCTACCCTTACACTTTATACTAAAATAAAAATTAAACTGTTGTACAACATAAATATTACAAAAGTACAAACTAAGAAAATGAAGTTAGTGAGTTTTCATTTAGGGTTTAGCCTTTAGGGAAATATTCAGATATATGATTTTTGCTCATAATTGAAAGATATTATAACCTATTATTTTTATAGATAATTTACAAAACTATCACTATTAATTCCCTAAATTTAAACATTAAAAGTTCGCAGAAACATTAAAAATATAAACGATTTTATACTTTATAATAATTTTATCAACTATAAATTAAATAAAAACATCTAACAAAACACATAAAATACAATTCATTAGCTGATAGCCAATTAACAAAGATCACTACGATCGCTGACATGGCACTCATGGAGAACAACGCTGGCTAATCGTGTCCGTTCATATCTTGAGATCTACATTTTGCGAATCCTGTCCGTCCATTTTTCCAGTATCCTTTATTGGTGAAAAGAGGAGAATCTACGAGCGTCCACTAGCACCTCCTCATATCTTAACCACCAAAATCCTAGAATTCGACTAAGATAACAAAACGATACTCTGTACTAGAAGATGAGATCTTGAATTAATCAAAAATACTCATCATCTTCCGGAGGCTCAAAAGCAGCGGAGCGCCGCCTCCTCCTCTTCTAGCCCGATGGCTTTATTGCGGAGAGAGATCGAGATCCATTTGACATAGAGAGAGAGAAGAGAGCTCTCCAGAGATAGATCTTCTTCGTATCTTTCTCACAAGTTCTATTATGGTCGTGTCAGCAAACCGGTTCGATTAAGATTCATCTCCTACTCCTTTTATCGATTCTCTGAGAAACATTACGATTGGAGCTCATTGTGTTATTTGGATTGTTGATCTATTGATATTATGATGATATGTGTTGATTTTCGGTAGAAGCTTTTTTCTAGATCTTTTTTTGCATTTTTCTAGATCTATTTACATTTTTGCTTGGTCTTGAGCTTTACTGCGTATTTCGTTGCATAAACACAACGATGTGTTTTTTTTGTCATTATCTCATGTAGTGTCATGATATTGGCCGAGGACAAGCTCCAAATGCTCACTGTGTTTTGGTTTCGACACAATACGAGAAGATTAACAAGGGGATGAGGGTGATTTTGTTGATGACATCGAAGAAGAAGTATTAGAGATTACGTTTTTGAGACATGAATTTCACAAGTTTAGTAACGAGAATTGTATGACTTTATTTTTGTTGTCGTCAAATTGTATGACCTTATCTTTAAATTAAATTATGTACTTTGATTTTGTAACATTTTGTATCATAGTTTTGTATAATAAAATACGATTCTTTTAATACGGTATGTTAATTTATTGAAAAGCAAAAAAAATCCAATAAATCATAATTTAAATACAAATAATATAGCAAATACAAATTATTGAATAAATTATAGGAATCAATATATATATCATATTGAAAAATGTTGTTAATTAATAACGATTATCAATTGCTATTATATTTATATATTATTGCATTAGAAAAAACGCTATATTAAATAAAATTATGATAGCAATGATAAAACTGCTATTGAAAGTGCGTGACCTATTATAACGGGCGCAGACATAGCGCTTTCTACTTCGCTGTAGTAGCGTTAGATAGCGGTTTTCGTCTGCTATTAATACTCACATTTCCTGTAGTGCTTGGGTGTGTCGATCGACAGGTATGAACAGGGGTATCGATCGACACCTAGTGGTAGTGTCGATCGACAGGCCGCCTGTTTGGGCTGTGGTTGAGCCGTTGTTGTGATTGTGTGATTGTTTGATGTGTGTTTGCCTGAGCGGATCCATCGCGTCTGAGTGCGCAGTCGTAGATGGGATGACCGTCTCACTGGGTATTTGTGATAATACTCACGCATCTCTTTTTTCCATGTGATGCAGGTAAAGGCAAATTGTGATTGTGGAATCACGGCTAAGAAGAGGGAGATGATCTAGGGTCTCGAGTTGGGTGTTTACTGTTGTTTTCTTTATGTTTTAGAAGTCCGTTAGGTTGGTGGTTTTGTTGAATTGGAATTGGTTATTGGAATGGGTTATTGGAATTTGTTGTCTTAAGCTTTAATGGAATTGTTTCTTGGTTAATTGATGTTATCCGCTGGTTGTTCTGTGTGTTTTACTTGGTCGTTGAGGATAGCATTTATGGGAATGCTAGTCCGAGACCAAGGTTAATTGTTTTTTTTTTTTTTAAAAAAAAAATTGGTCGGGTCGTTTCATGTCTCATGCAATACATCTGGATGGATGCAAGGTTTACCTGTACTCGCATCAATACCCAACTGCGCTTCTGTAAGCACACCAGTCAGAGGGTCATTCAGACCAGCCGCCATTACCGGTAAACTCGTCACTGTGCCTTGTTCATCACTTTGAGCTACAACCCCTGCAGGCTTGTGTTGTTTAGGGTCTGGACACATAGTGATCTCATGTGTCAGCTTCTTACAATTGTAACATCGTTTTCTGATTCCTTCAAAGTCAAACCAGATATTCACCTTTGTTCCATCCGAAAAGTGAAACACCTTAGCCCTTTTCACAGCTCTCGAAACATCAAATCTTATCAGAGCTTTAAAGTAATCCCTACTTCTTGTTTTTTTAGGTTCGAAATCAGTCCTTTCCACCTCTCCCAAGACCCTTCCCACAAACTTAATAGATTCCTCCGTATGGTATTTCACCAGTATGTGTCGTATCTGCACCCATACCATCATGAAGTCAAGGAAATCATTAGAAAGTGGATCTGCCCACCTTTCCATCACCAACAACCACTCGTTGTATGTCTGAACCTCCCGTCCCAATATATCCTTTAAATCCTCCTCATATTTGAAAATAAACTGAAACTGATCTTTAGCTCAGACCACCCCTCGCACACGATTCACCATACCCCACTTCCTAGGCATATCTTGCACCACACTGGATAGCTTTTGACAGTCGGGGTTGAGGAGTCTGCCAATAAGGCTCAGCGAATTATTCTTCGTAGCCACAAAATCCGGCAGATTAGGCACAATGATAGGATCATCATCATCGACTATCGTCATGGCTTGCATAGCGTTGTCAATACTCGAGTCCATACACGAACCACAATAATCCCAGCATAAGTTTTACACGCCGCCTAGGTATAGCACAAGAACACCAAGAATAAACACCGAAAACCCAGAAGCCCTAGAAGATCTTTCCAAAAAAGTAGCAAATCTTACGAGATTAACTTAAATCTTGTATTCAAACTTTGTTTGTCAGCGGCAAAACCCTAACTTCAACCTTAATGAAATACTCTTTTTCTCTGAGAAGGTCCTAAGCCCAAAAAAGGGATCCTCTCATATCAAATAGTTTGATAGTTTTTTTGTTAGTTTAGATTTGTTATTTAATTTTATTCACATTATAAATTTTGCTTAAACTAAAACAATTGTTACTCTTGTAAGTGGTACGGAGACTTGTGGAGATGGTTAAGCAGCCCTATATATGCGCAAACACATACAAACAAACTTTACCAATTAATTAAATCCGAAACACCAATACCTTCAGTATCTTATTTACCAATGGCTTTCTCAGTGAGTGTCATTTCTTCTTCTTCCTTCTTCAATTTGAAAAATAACCACACGAAAACCACCTCAATTACATGTTCTATGTTGAACAGAGATGTCTTTATTGCTCTATTCAAAGAAGCAATGAATGGGAAGATTCAATTGACAGTTACAAAGGAGGACAAAGTGACAAACACGAAAACCGTGCCAGAATAGGAGGTTCGGTTGAGGAGACATTTCAGAACCTAAATGTAGTAAGAGTATATAATTATGGTACAATTATATATTAACTAAAAATATCAAACTAAATTTATGTAATTAAAATAAGAACATGGGTATGGAAGAAAACCTGAAATTGTGTTTAAACGGAGAAAATGATATGAAAAAATGATTTCAAAACAAAAATTCAAACATTTAACAAAAACAAAAATTCAAACATTTCTTAAAGTTGAAAACTTTCGTTCGTTTAAATGCAAAGACTTCTTTGGTGTGTCATTGTTATGTTCTATGTCATCATTCGAAAACTATAATCAAATAAGCCATAATCAGATTTAATCTAAGCATAGATATTTGATACTTTCACATCTCTTTGTTAAAAACATTTTCTCTTCAGATCAAACAAACATATTTAATAATATGTACTTCATACATTTTATTTTTTCATGGAAAAAATATACGATGTCAATGTAACATATATACACTACATCTTATATTTCATAAAGAAATCAATAAGTCTACTTGTGTCGAACTTTGTCAATGCTTATTTTTTGTCTTCTCTCCAAGCGAAACTCGCAACGTCTCCAAGTGTAATGTTCCTTCTTTCGAGAATTTGAAATATATGTATAGCATTGCAACTTTAGATTTGTTCAAACTGTTGAAAATAAAGTGACAACGCTTTTGGAGTAAAATGTGATATTTGTTAGTTTAGATTTGTTATTTAATTTTATTCACATTATAAATTTTGCTTAAACTAAAACAATTTTTACTCTTGTAAGTGGTATGGAGACGTGTGGAGATGGTAAAGCAGCCCTATATATACGCAAACACATACAAACAAACTTTACCAATTAATTAAATCTGAAACACCAATCACCTTCAGTATCTTATCTACCCATGGCTTTCTTAGTGAGTGTCATTTCTTCTTCTTCCTTCTTCAAATTCAAAAATAACCACATGAAAACCACCTCAGTTACATGTTCTATGTTGAATAGAGAGGTCTTTATTGCTCCATTCAAAGAAGCAATGAATGAGAAGATTCAATTGACAGTTACAAAGGAGGATAAAGTGACAAACATGAAAACCGTGCCAAAATAGTGGATTTTGGTTGAGGAGACATTTCAGAGCCTAAATGTATTAGAAGTATACAATTATTGTACAATTATATATTAACTAAAAATACTAAATTTATGTAATTCAAATATGATCACGGGTATGGAAGAAAACCTGAAATTGTGACTAAAAGGAGAAAATGATATGAAAAAATGATTTCAAAACAAAAATTCAAACATTTAATAAAAACAAAAATATTGTTTGATATGTTCAACCGATCATGTCATAGATTTTTGTTGATTATTGACTATTGTTAGATTTTCAGATTTGAAGCAAATTAAAAAAAATGGATTTTTAAAATGTAATTGAACTCAATAAGTATTTGGTTCGCATGTTTGCCCGTCCGACGAAACGGATCTATGAGTTTTAAAATATTGTTCATAACCTTTGTAAATTGTATCTTACCGAGCCTCTTCCATTTTTTTCTTCGTCTCAAAACTTAATACCCAAAATGAAAAGTTGCTTAAGTACACAAAAAGTACAAATGTGTATAACAAAATTGATCAACAAAGATGATTGTCTCCAAACTCTCTTTCAATTTTTATTACTATGTGTATGTTTCCACCTTTACAAGATAATGTGATCATTTTCATAACATTGTCTTCAAATCTCTATGATTAATGATTTTCTTTAAGAGGTTCAAAACAGAGAAGTTTGTTCTGTTTTATTAAAAAAAAGGTAGTACTTGTTAAATGCTCATGACATGTTCTTGTAATTTTAGTTGATGCAACTACAATAAAAATCACATTACATCATCTAACAATTTTTTTCACTTAACTCAGATGAATCCTTCCTCCCCTATGGTCATTTTCATATATGAATCGCAAACGTTGTGGCCATGTTTACCATTGTCAGGGTAAATTTGATGGTCATGTTCATGCCAGAGATTTAATGAGAGAGCCTATTGCTATGGAGTTGAGGATTATATTTGTGGTTGGGCAATATTGAGTGTTTCATTTTGGTTTAGGTGAAGTCCATAGTTCTAGCTATTGTTTCTTCTTAATATTGTTGTTTTTTATGGTTAAAACATAAAATTTAAGATTTGATTATCATTTTAAATTCTGTAACAAAGATTATCAAAATCAAAAGAAAAAGCATATAATTGGTTATATATTTGAATTGGGTAGTTAATGGATTCATCGTAATAGCCATATATATGGAGTGGAAACACTCTTTAGTTTCCACTTAAGAGTGGATGGAGAGTGACTCAAATCTTTTCTTAATAGTTCATTGGCTCCTTTTTTCCATTCATATTGGGTCCTAATCAAAAGTTAGGTCAATTTATTCAATATTGGGTATTTTAATTACATCAAAAATATGAACATTGACTTCCAATGACATATTTTCATACAAAAAAAATCCAACACTTCTCTAGAAAAATCATTAATATACAAGACTACGTTAGTATTTAATATTTTCGATCTTTTGAGCTCAAAACGAAAAATTAAATAACTTTTATAATGGTTTTAGAAGACATGACTAAACAAATCACATTTTCAAACGTACGTACTATATATAAGTTCAACATACGTAGTTGAAACAATCAGTGTTTAACCAATAACCATATTTAAGCAAAGATGAATGATGAATCTAGTGTTTTTTCACTATACATTCGAAGAAGTCACTCTCGAATTTGCATCTCTAAAATTCGTGCCAATAATTAAGTGCATGCAAGAACCTTTTGCATCACTATCTATCAATATTAAAGTTTATTATCTTTTTTGAAAAGCAAAAGATTAAATAAGAAAATTAAAAGAAAGAGCCTTTAAAATGAATAAAAATAACACTACGTACGTTGTTGCTCTCTGGTTTTACAAATGCTTTGCTCTTAGTTTGCTTTCTTTAACAAAGTTCTTGATAACGAAGTTACTTTCTTTACATGCTTCACCACCATCTTAAAGTGCTAGTGCTACGTATGGGCCAAAAAATTGTTTCTTCTTTTTCTTTTTCCTCAGCTTTTCATTAGTATTATATTCCGTCACGCAACCACCTATGATTTCTCATCTATATAAATAAACACTTCATCACAATAACCATATTCACCATCACAATCAACGGTTTTTCTTGAAAACAATCAAAACTTTAAAAAACCATCGCAATGGGAACGTTCTTAGGACACTTTGTACCTGGTCTCTCACTTGCATTTCTTGGTCTTTGGCATCTCTTCAACACCATAAGATATTATTGTCTTAAAGGCCCTGAAACTTTCTCTTCAAAATTTTGGTTTCCTTTCCCTAAACTCAAACATCTCGAACTTATCTCAATCCTATTTTTCTCCTTCCTCGCAATCATCCTCCTAACCCTAGATTTCCCTAATTTCAACTTCTCCTCTTTCAAACCAGACAACTTAGAACATGCTTCCATGTTCCTCCACCTCATTATCTTCGCGTGTTTCGCTCTCTTCTGCGAGCTAACCCTTTGCTCAGATCTCTTCTCCGGTCTAATCGGAATCCTCTCTGCTTCTGTCTTTGCACAAGAACTCTTCCTACTTCATTTTCACTCCACTGATCATTTAGGTCTTGAAGGTCACTACCATTTCCTTCTCCAGCTCATTGCTTTCGTCTCCTTCTCTTCGGCTCTAGCTTCTGCTTCTTTCCCTAAATCCTTCTCCGCTGCTCTAGTCCTCTCGGTTTCGGTTATGTTTCAAGGATGCTGGTTCTTAAACATGGGTTTCATGCTTTGGGTCCCAGGGTATGCTCCTAGAGGTTGCGTAAGCAACACGTCAACATTTGATAACAAAAGAAGTATTGTTCATAATAGTGCCGTGGCTTGTGAGTCTCCTGGTGCTGAGGTTAGGGCAAAAGCATTGGCGAATTTGCAGTTTAGTTGGATACTGTCTGCTATATTGATCATTACATGTGCCTTGTGTTTCAAGTTTTCCGGCAAAGTTGTGTTGCCTAAGAATCGGTCGTCGTCCGAGTACGAGCGACTTTCCCGGCAAGGAAGTGATCGTTCTCCAGCCGTGACGGTGGAAGTACCGACTAGTTCGGATCAACGATAGATTTTACTTTGTTATCTTAACAAATAATAGTATGATGTATTATGTAGAGGTATAATACAATAATAAGTAGCTCTAATAATTACAGATTAATGTACAAGAAAAGGAAGAGTGTAACGCACTAAAGTAGTGTGCTCTTTCGCGTGCTTTGTGAACTAAAAACATTTGAATATAGCAACAATTTGGTAACCGTAAAAGGTTGCCAAACTGAATATCATACTGATCTATACATATCACTAAGAATTAAACAGAAATAAAATAAAAAACATTCACCGTAAAGAGGAAAACTTGGTTGCAAAAGATAGCAAAAAAATTGGTAACGAAGACTCCTATTCGTAGTAAACAGAAACAAAAGACATTCACCGTGAAAGAAAAACAAATATTACATGTATTATGTATTACAATTATTCTCACATGATATACAATATGTTTTTTTTTTTTGAAAAACTTGATATACAATACGTTAGAAACTTATTTATCAAGTATATACATTTTGGTGAATAGAAATGGACCCATTCATATCTTATCGTTTACTAGGCCTGGACATTCGGGTATTCGGGTCGGGTCCAGGTTCAGGTCCTAATGGGTATAGGTTCCTTCGGGTATACTAAAAACATACTCATACAGGTTCCTGTAAGACACAGGTTCGGATCCAGATTCGGGTATGCAGGTTCAGGTTATTTTGCCCAGGCCTATCGTTTACATTGCACTATCTCCATTTAAAACTATTAACCTACCTAATAATGTACAACCAATAGGCGACATTTCATCTCAACTTATTACATTTTACTTTATATATTGAACAATAAATAGAAAAAAAATTCATAGCTATCCAAGTTTTCTTATCTCCATGGAAGCACTTTATATTTAGGAATTTGTAAGGTGAAAAAATATCATCTCTGCGAGTCTGGACCAACTTTTAATAAAACTCATAGCTATCCAACTTTTAATAATACTTCGATTTTGGTTACAAAATTAAATAAATAAAGAAAGATACATCGGAAATCTGAAGAGTTAAAATAAAGAGAGAGTTAATTCTCCATTGGGTTAATAATTCTTACGACCTGTCTAAATCAATGTAAATTAACAACAACAAAAATCATTCCTCTTTGCAAGAAAAAGAAACAAAGAGAGGAATATGAAAACAACTCGAAGATCATCGGTTCGAAACACATCGGCAGCATCTAATGGCCGTCTTAAACCGGAATCAGAACCAGCAATGAAGAAATTCATCAAGATCATTCTCCAATCAACTATCAAAGAAAAAATGATGGTAAAAGTTAATTATTACTATATACTAATTATGATAACCTACTTCTCTTCTTAATCTTGTTTGCATGTGTGGATTTTTGCAGAAGATTCCAGCAAGATTTGTGAGATGTGGTCCTAAATTTTCAGACAATGTAACTATTGAGACTCCTGTTGGTTTCAAACGTTCGATTCGTATTAAACGGATTGGTAATGAGGTTTGGTTTGAAAATGGTTGGAGTGAATTTGCAGAAGCTCATTCTATAAGTAAAGGTCATTTTCTGTTTTTTCATTACAAAGAGAATTCAAGTTTTCTTGTTACAATCTTTGATGTTTCTGCTATGGAGATTGATTATCCACTTGATAAAGTTAATGTGATTAAGAGTGATGATGATGATGATGATGAAGAAAAAGGGTTTAGTGGATTTGAAAATAGTGATAATAATGATTCTAGTGAAGGAGTGATTGATTTGGATGAATTGTTGAAGATGAATCCAAGAGACAATATCAAGTCTGAAAAGATTACACTAATTGGTAAAAAAAAAGTTTGATAAGACTATTTCTTTATGGATTTGTGGGTTTTGTGTCTTGAATTTGGTTGTTCTTCTTTGTTGTAGATGATGATGTTGAAGGCTGAGGAAGAAAAGAGCGTCTTGGAGAAGTGTATGGGAAGGTTTTAGAGCCTGGAACGTTTGCCGTATGTTTTCTGGTTTTTTCGGACAAAGATCTTAGCTAGATAGTTACCGATTTCTAGCTCGTTAACCCATTATCGCTATTTAGCTCGTTAAACAGACTTGCTTTGGAAATGAAAGTCATGTATGAATCTGGCAAGAACTTTTAGCTATGACTAACTTTTGAGATATTTTGTGTAATGTGATGTGTATTATGCAAGGATGATTGTCTTTTTTTTTTTAATAATCTGGCTAAGTTGATTTTCATATTCGAAGAAAAGAAATTCAAACTAGTAAGCCTTGCAATGGTGATGATTCTGCAGGTTTTACCAATCATTATCAAGTTTGAGAGAGTTTCGCCATTTTAACGTGTTTTTCATCAGTATAACCAACCAGACCGTCAAACACATAAACCCATCATAATCAAAATTCACTCTCCTGATGAAGATAAAGTATTTACATCTCTACTTTTGATCCTAATTACCACTCAAACAAAGGTTTTTTCCACTCGGGGTTACATAGTCGTCAAATTAAAATAACTTGTTCGAATATATAAGCTTTTGAGGATGCTAGGACCAGTTATTTAGTTCATTGGTTTTCAAGAACCGGTTGCTTTTGCGGCCGAGCTTTGAAGTTGAAGTTGATGATGTTGCATTTACGCATGGTAAATGATGAGAGAGTAGAGGAAAACGTTTTCCCTAGGATGTGATCCAACCAAAGATTAAAGTCACACTATGCTTTGTAGCAATCTCTGGACCATTCACTTTGAACACACTGTTTTTTCCCACCAAGGAGAGAAAACCATAGGCAAGAATGGCTCTTATACAAAACTGTTGATTGGTAATTTTCTTGAGCCACTCGGCTTGCAACATTCTTGACTTGTGTCTCTATCCTGGTCTGGTCGAAATCAGTCTATCACCAAGCCTAGTGGAGCAGCAAAAGCAAACCCATGGAATGAATCATATATATTGTATATGGCATTTTACCATGTCATGCTGATTTCAAAAGAACAATCCCTTGCTTCGTCTTCTTCACTTACTTGACATTACTATTAATTACAAGCCAAGTAAGTACACTATGTTCTTCCTATCAAATCAAGGCCTTGCATGCATGCCTATGGTATAGGTACTCTCATTATTTCATTAGTAAGCATAGATTCAAATGCATAAAATGTCAAATTGATTCCCAAAATGTTAAGAGAACAATCAATACTTAGCTTTCCAAGTTTTTGGACTTCTGAAACTTGCTAGAAAAAACATAATGATAAACTCGAGAAGTTTTTGTCTTAACGTACCTTCAGAATCTTTGTTAGTGTTCTTTAAGATGTGGTTATTTAGATTGCCATGTTTCTGCATCGGACGAAACATTCATTAAATTGTAGAGACAATAAACTAGTTTCTTGAGCTTGAAGAAACCCATGAATCTGAGTAACTGTGAGGTAAAACTTTAAAACTTTCCTTGAAGTGTGCTATATCAAGATATTTATGTATAGAGGAATTGATTAGACTAGATTCATAGGTTAACATTTCCTGCTTTTTGAAAAACAATTTTTTTTATTATTATATATAGTCAATATGGTAGATTATTAAAAGGAAAAATGATCATTTTGCGGATTAACATTCAAAACAGAGTATCATCACAATTAAATGGATTTAAAAATTCACTATTTTGTGCAAAGAAACATAAGATTAGTAAAAGAAGTCTATAAAATATCCAATAATATCCATATACTTACTGAAACCTCGTGGTCAAGCACTTGCTGTTTCAAGCGAGATGTTCCCAAGCACCAATTTCTGACTTGGATGTTCCTTTACAATAGTTGTCCTACAAAAGATAGAATGATAAGCTCGGGATTACAGGTTGACATCAATTGTGTTCTTCTTGGGTATTTAATCGACCTGCATCATCAAGGACTATAATTTAAGTAGGCTTCAATTCACTTGGTCTTCATCGTGGGCCAGATATTTTATCATTGGATAATGGCTTTTCTTTTACATTGTGTTTCCTACTAGAGTCTTTTCTTTGTTAAAAACATATGTAACCTCTTGCTTCTTTAAATATCAATGCATCAAATTTTAGAGAGAAAAAAACCCTTCCAATTAGGCTATTGGTTTAATCTAGAAATTAGCAAACCAGATTGGTGGATTCGTCGATTTCTTCAATCATGACTATGGTTAGTTAGGTTATCGGTTAAGCTAATAAGAGATTGGTTAATTTTGGGCTTGTTTTTCATTTTTTCTAAAACCTTAAAAAAAATGCAATATAACAAAGAGACGATGAAGCCTTGTTGCTTTTACCGAACGAGAGAATTGGCAAAACCAAACATCACCAACAATTTTGCATTTGTCTACTCTTATGCTTCCACTCACAAAGCCAGCTTAGATCGCATGTGTCTCTCGGTTGTTTACAACACGTATATAAGTGACACTCCAACTGGAGTTCCTACTTTCCCTAAAACCGTTTTCAGAGTCCCTCCTTGGGATCAAACTGTGGAAAGGTTTAGGGATGACATGGGAAGTGATTGTGTTTGACTTTTTTACTCTCATTGCCCCCATGAACCATGTCATGGGACCAACACTTTTAAGGTGGGAAAGAAAATGACGTCTTACCTTCTTCTAGAATGTGTTGGAGAATGTGAAAAAAAACTAAACTATCTCTAACATCATCTACATTTCCAATATAGACATGAACTAAAAAAAGGTATTAACACTTTTAAAAACTCAAAGCCCAAACAAAAGTTTCATCAACGTTTTTAGTGCAGCAAAAGTACATTCGTCTGATAAAATTTATCAGCAAAGATTATTTGATACGAATGTACTTTTATTTAGTGTTTTCTTCTAGTTAAGATGTTGATGGTTACTACTGCCTAGATCAAAATAACTAAGTAGCGATGATTAAGTAGTTGAATGAATTACTATAAACTTTGGTCATTCGAACTTTTATAATGACAAAATTTGAAATTTTTATTGATTTTGAAGGATTAGGATTCTCTCTATTAGTAAAAAAAAATCAAATTAATTTTGATAAAACCAAAATTGCTTTCTTATTTAGAAAAATTATACAAATAATTGAAATATCTAGTAGGTATACTTTTTTTTACATAATTTAAATATACAGTATAATTGAAAATACACAAATTACTTTCCAAATGTGATTTTAGGACTTAAAAACCAATGAAAATATATTATTATTATTTTGAAAAAAGTGAAAATATATTATTATAACTTTGATTTCTTTTTACTTAAGGGTCAATTTGTGAAATAACCACACAAAAATTATAATTAGGCAAATAACAAAAAATCCTAAATCTAGTGATTATAATTAGGGATAATTTGCCTAATAACACTAAAAAAATTATAATTAGTTAAGTAACCAAAATGACCCTATGTGGCATAATTTTAATCACTAGATTTAAGTTTTTTTGTTATTTTCCTAATTATAATTTTTTTTGTGGTTATTTCACAAATTGGCCCTTTTTAGGGATAATTTGACTAATAACAGTAAAAAAATTTATAATTAATTAAGTAACCAAAATGACCCTATGCGGTTTTTTTTATTTGCCTAATTATAATTTTTTTTGTGGTTATTTCACAAATTGGCCCTTTTTAGGGATAATTTGCCTAATAACACTAAAATTTTTTATAATTAGTTAAGTAACCAAAATGACCCTTTGTGGCATAATTATAAGGGCAATTTGTGAAATAACCACACAAAAAATTATAATTAGGCAAATAACAAAAAATCCTAAATCTAGTGATTATAATTATGCCACATAGGGTCATTTTGGTTACTTAACTAATTATAAATCTTTTTTAGTCTTATTAGGCAAATTATCCCTAAAAAGGGCTAATTTGTGAAAACTATTGTGATTATATATAAGACTTCCTCAGGTTGTGAAAAATTGCAGATCACTTTGTTTTTTTCAATAGATTTTCTACAAAGAAACAAAAATGAAACAAATGGTTTTCACACAAAAATTAGTGACTTTTGTCTTCCTAGTCATATTGATTGTTTCCATGTCTAACCAAAACGTTGTGAGTTCAGGTATATATAAATTTCTTACATTTTCAATAAAATCAATTAATATATATTCACTAATAATCTAGAACATCTATCTTTCATGTACAGAAGAAATTTTAATTAGTTTTTATGAAAAGAAACATAAAACATAGCTATTATCTATAAAATATTATATATATATATCCATGAATATTGATTTTAATTTTATTTATTTCATATAGGATACATAATGACTTTTAGATTAATGTGTGTTTATATGCAGAGATAAATCAGCAGAGATACTCATGTTCTAAACCATGTACGGTTGATTACGGAATTGTTGATTGCGATACGCACTGTAGGTCAACCGGTTACGTTAATGGATATTGTATTGATGAACGTTGTTGTTGTGGACCTTTTAAAACTCATGGATGATTTGATTCTCTATGTTTGTATTTGATTACGAAAAAAAGTGTTATCTTTAAGTAAAGGGATAATTTGCCTAATAACATTAAAAAAATTTAGAGAAAATTGGATTATATATCTTAAAACTTGTTGAATATTGGAAACGTATAACGAATTTTACAATATTGGATAACTAAACAAATTATCATATAAATATGTTGACAATTTAAAATTGTTTATTGTAAATTATAAAATTAAGTTCAAATTGTTAACAACTCATATTTATTTTTTTAAACAAAAAAAATTATACGGTTAATTAATCATAATTTTTGCAACTAAAATTATAATTAAGTCAATCGATTTATTTTACACGGTTGATTTATATTTTTCTTCGTTGATTTTTTGCTCTATTGATTTATTTAAACTACTGACTTATTTTTTTATATTCGTCGACTTAATTTTCAGTTTGGTCGACTTATTTTCAACTATGGATTTATATATGTATTGGTTGATTTTTTTCTTTGTCGACTTATATATCCGTTGACTTATTTTTTTTTGTTCGTCGACATAATCATTAGATTCATCGATTTATTTTCAACTATGGATTTATATTTGTATTGGTTGACTTTTTTCTTTGTTGATTTATATAACCATTGACTTATTGTTTTCGTGTTCGTCGACTTAATTAATTTTTAGATTCGTCGACTTCTTTTCAACTGTTGATTTATATTTGTATTGGTTGACTTTTTTCTTTGTCGACTTATATAACTATTGACTTATTGTTTTTATGTTCGTCAACTTAATTTCTTGTATTCATCGATTTATTTTACACTATGGATTTATATTATTGTTCGTTGATTTTTTACTTTGTCGACTTTTTAAACCATTGACTTAATTAATATGTTCATAGATTTAACAAATTAATTAAACTGTAAACTATAAAATTAATTTTAAATTACAATATTTAAATTCGTAATTATTTTATAATAAAAAATAAATAAGTAATTTTATTTAAATTAATACAAAATACCTTATATTTTAAGGTAATTATTAACTAGAATATTTACTCAAATCAAAAGAAATCTAGAAAGGTATTTACAAAGATTATATTCCTTTATTAATGTTATTGCGTTGATAGTTTTACCAAAAATCGCACAAACCCTAAATTGATAAAGATTTTGTTTTTTCCATTAATGCTCTTTGATACTACGATACTTTTACCAAAAATCCACAAACCCTAAATTGATCAAGGATTTTGTTTTCTCCATTAACGTTCCTTTGATACGACGATCAAGTCTACGAAAACATCGCACAAACATGTCTCAAGTAGATGACGATGATGCTAAGTCTTATTCGGATGAAGAATTTACTAGTGTTGGTGATAGTTTTGAGTATGATAGTCCAGATGGTTCTGATGAAGAATACGAAGATGCTTCAGGTGAAACTTCAAAACTGAGACTTGAGTCACCGATTCATGTGGGTCAAGAATTTCAGAATAAAAGCGAGCTACAATGGAGGCTGAATATGCTGAAACTAACACTAACAAAATGTGAAATTCATGTGGTTCTACTTTTTTAAAAGTTGACATAATATATCACCTGCTTGAAAACAAACACTAGCAAAATGTCAAAACAAGTTAACAACTCTGCACACAAAAAGATAAAACTATTTATGACAACGAAACAAACAGACAATGGAGATAATCAGGAAACACTAATTGAATACATCAGATTCGAAAAACAAAACAAATTTGCCATTAGATTTGTGGCAAATAGTTGTGTCGTTGTGTAACCTAAATTGTCGTTCTGATTATACCTAAATAGTTGTGGAGTTGGTGGTGGTGGAGTTCAGGACGGTTGAGTTTGCGGCGGTCGAGTTCACGTCGGTGTATTGTATGGAGGTGAAATATGCGGCGGTGGAGTAGGCTCTGAAATCTCTAATGGGGAAGCGTTTATTGTTTTGGTTGAAAACAAAATAAAAAGAAATAAGTATGTGGAATATTTAAAAGGAATATAAAAAAAGATTTAAGGTAAAAAAACAAATGGTTGAATAAGTATTTATTAATTTTAAAAGTTATATAATTTTTATTTAAAACTGATTTTTTTTTTTTAGATTGATTAATGATTAACTAATGATAAAAATATCATTCCAAACTAAAAATGGGGTAGTTTTCAAATGTTAACAAATTTGGTATAGTTTTCAAATTTTCAAACAAATTTAGGGTATTTATCCAAATCACCCAAAAATTTATAATTAGTTAAGTAGCCAAAATGACCCTATGTGGCATAATTATAATCACTAGATTTAGGATTTTTTGTTATTTGCCTAATTATAATTTTTTTGTGGTTATTTCACAAATTGGCCCTTTTTAGGGATTCGGCAACAACACATTTTGGGTATAAAATGTTTGAATAAGTAAACATAAAATATTTTGGGAGTCAACACGTATATATATATTTAATTTACTTCCAAACAGATCTCAATATTTTTGGCTGTTTTCTGTTTTCTTACTGTATAGAGTTTTTTTTTTGAGAAATTTCTTTCTGTATAGAGTTATCTCATATATGTCATCAACATCATAATTTAGATAAAATCAATTTGACTAAGTCTAAGCATTAATATTGGATTGACCATGTAATATTTCATTAAAAAAAAACTTAATATCATATCATATTTCTGGCATGTTTAGTGTGGTGGTCAAATGCCATCATCAAAAATGGAAAAACGGTAAATGTGGTCAAATATTGTTTTCTTCCTAGTATATACAAAATCATGGCATATCTCAGTTGCATACGGTCAAAATATTTCTATGCAAATATGGATTTTTTATTTTGGCGAATAAAGAGTGTTAATACTTTAAAAAGGGATACTGCAATGTACCCATTGGTAATCTGGTATATTTGGAAATCAAGGAATAAAATATGTTTTAAAGGTATAAAAGCATATTCATTTATTCTCATAAGGTCGGTAGAGAATGAATATTCGGCATGGAATGATGTCAATTGCGGACAATTGAGGAGGATGTGACTTCACCGCAAACTATAAATGTTGTGCCAACAATAACGACTGGGATTCGATGTCAGGTAGATGGGTCTTGGAAGGATACAAAATCAATTACAGGAGTGGGCTGGGTATGTCTTCAACAGGAACAATTGGTGATCTTAGGAGCGCAAGGCTTGGATCAACGACGATCACCTCTGCATTCGGAGGTGGAAGCTTTGGTGTGGGTCATGTCCTGCATTTTGAAGAGAGGCGTGGATTGTCACAAATTCGAGACGGATTGTGCTGACCTAGTCGACATGGTCACGAATCCAGATGAGTGGCCAAGTTTTGCGGTTCTACTGGAGACGTTCCGGAGATTACAAGTGCGCCTACCCAACTTCTCATTATCACTAATACCCCGGTCTGTTAATCGGAAGGCGGATTGTCTAACTTGTTCGACAAGAACACATGCTTTCAAATTCTCTTATGTAAACTTAATTCCGCCGTTTTAACTTACCAACTCGGCTGGAATCTTCTGATTAATAGTAAAGTTGTAAAAAAAAAAAAAAAAATGTAAGAACCAAGTTGAAAATAATAATTATGGAGGAGCGTGATTACGCGATCCAGTCCATGTGGTTATCAAAATTAATTGGGAGCCATATAAGGTAGAGTTATAACCAATAAGAAACTGCCATGTCATGTGATTTTGTCGTCTTCTTGGGAAGTTTGAGAAAGTCTTCTAAATATTTTCTCGGTAATGTGGACATATTTAAATCATGGGTTGACGATAAAAAAATTCATGGGTTATAACGAGGAAATAGGAAAATAAATCATGTAATTGTATTAAACGTAACTGGTTTTCGACGCAAAAAAAAAATGTAACTTGTTTCTAACGGTTGAAACTTGTTTTTTGACAATGGCGATGGCCAATATTCTGGTGGCTTTTCCGGGCAATTTAGTTGTCAGAATGACCGGAGATTAGAATCGTTGGATTCATTGTAATGAGCACTATGAGATAGTGTATTCATTTGTCAAAAACGATGTTCGTTTGAATGAGAAATATTGGTCCAAAATCGATGACTTGGAAAGCTTCTAAAGCTTGAGTATTTGGTTAAGTATGAAAACTAGCAAATATACCACATTAGATACATGAGGTGAAAGTCCTCTTGTATTAGAGAGAAGAAATCTCTGTAGGACCAAAATTATGGAGCACTACGAATCAGTGATAAACTACGATAAGAAAGACGTTTAAGGGAAGAAGAGAGTTGCGGAGGCGAGACGAATCTCTTTCCTTAACCCTTTGAATCACCCGTAGTGCGACGAGATAACTGATTCAAGGATCTCAGGATACAACCACAAAACAACCGTATTTGCAATCACTCAAATCACGGTTCTAACGAACTGAATACCTATGATACTCTCAACACACAAACTTACTTTGAGAGAGATTGTTGGATAGCTTTTCTTTTTGATTTTCGTTTTTGAGTGAGAAGAATGAGAATCAGAGAGGTCATATTTATAACATAAGGAGTGATTTAGAATTCTAAACGTTTGTAACGTTTTATCAATTAAAAGGTAAAATAAATGGGTGAGTTTATGGCCAGACTTAATGGACATGGCATCTTTGACCAGATTAAAATTGAATGAAAAAATTCAAAATTTAAAAACTGTTACGGATCAAAGACCACGAGACCCACGTGTCCCTAAGTGTCCTAAGTGTCAAATAAAGACCACGACCACGCCCACGCCCACGCCCATTCCCTGTTAGATTCGGTTCAGTCCGGGTTGGCTCGCGTGAGTTTATCTCCACCCAAGCTCCATGTTTTTAAACTATAACATGAGCTTCCTCTCTTATATACTAGAGGAATATTTTACACATAATAGATGTGTGACAAATTTATACATATCCATTTTATTTATTCCAATTTGTATTTAGCCCACAGGCTTAATACCCATTTCTCTTCACCACTCAACATATTTTTTAATAAGGCCCAAAGGCCTTATGTTAAAAAAAAACGTTCCAACAATCCCCCACATGAATAGAAATGACTCTAAACTTATGCAGACTTGACTGACTGAACAAACATATGCAGACTCGACTATACTATACTTTGACAGACTTTTGAGAGTATACGAAAATGTAACTATATCTGAGAGGTAGCATTTTTCAGCTTTGAACCAATCATTTTAATTTCTGTCGGGTTTACTTGGCCAGGAGGTGAACATGATGTCTTGAACCACCCGGATGTTAATGTAAACCTAGACAACAGTTATTGCATAGCAACATTTTCTCATAGAAATCAGTTCTCTATTGTGTTCATTTTGGCCTTGAACATTCCTGGTAATCATGAGTGAACTTGGAGAATATAGCCTTACTTTCATTCTCCTAGAAACGGCCGCATTTCACACTCACTAGGTGATCTGCCATCAACTTTGTTTTAAAGAAGCATCCTGTATTACTTCACTGATATCTCAAAGTTATGGAATCATTAAAAGCTAATGCTTATCCTTGTCACACACAGGTAACACTGTTTATCATCCTAGGAACTGGGTATATATATTGTCTCACAGTGTTTTTCTCTTACTCAGCTTTATTTTGTTGGCCCTTTGAACCTATGTCGTGGGATTTCCAGTGACATAAGTGGGGTATCCATTAAGCGTCGTGTTCTGTTATAGGCTTCAAACCCATTCCTCTTGATGATTTAACAACTTGATCTCTCGGCAAACTTTTTGTGAACGGATCAGCTAAGTTTTCAGCCGACTTGATATAATCTATCGTGAGTACTCCAGTGGAGATCAGTTGTCTTATGGTTTTATGTCGCCTCCGAATATGACGAGATTTACCATTATATAGTTTATTTAGTGCCCGGGAGATAGCCGATTGACTATCACAATGTACCCGTAATGCTGGCACTGGTTTTTCCCACATAGGGATATCTTCCAAAAAAATTCGAAGCCACTCTGCTTCTTCCGCAGCTTTGTCTAAAGCTATGAACTCGGACTCCATGGTTGATCTAGCCAGGAGGGTTTGTTTGGAAGATTTCCAGGATACTGCTGCACCAGCCAGGGTAAAGACATATCCACTTGTAGATTTCGAGTTTCTAGAATCAGAAATCCAATAGGCATCACTATAGCCTTCTAATACCGCTGGTTCTTTACCATAGTGCAACCCATAACTCTTGGTATATCGGAGATAGTTTAAGACCCTCGTTATGGCCTTCCAGTGAGTATGACCTGGATTACTTGTGTATCGACTTAACACATTTACGGAATGTGCCAAATCTGGTCTAGTGCAATTTGTTAAGTACATTAGACTTCCTATCACTCTTGCATATTCTACCTGTGAAACTGCATCACCTGAATTTTTCGTCAGGTGAAGTTGAGGATCCAGGGGAGTTTTTGCAGTTCCGTTTGAGTAGGTTTTGAACCTCTCAAGTATCTTGTCAGCATAATGATCTTGAGTTAGAGTAATTCCTTTGGAAGTTCTTACGATCTTGATTCCAAGGATTACTTCCGCTAAACCCATGTCTTTCATGTCAAATTTTCCCTTGAGCATGGTTTTAGTTTTATTAATAATATCCTTATTACTTCCAATAATAAGCATATCATCTACATATAAACACAATAAAATGTACCCTTGTGGAGTACTTTTTATGTATATACATTTATCACATTCATTTATGCTGAACCCATCTGACATCATTACATTGTCAAATTTTTCATGCCACTGTTTAGGAGCTTGTTTAAGTCCGTATAGTGATTTAACAAGTCTACACACTTTGTGTTCTTGTCCTGGGATGACAAACCCTTCGGGTTGTTTCATATATATTTCCTCTTCTAAATCACCATTTAGAAATGCCGTTTTGACATCCATTTGATGAATTTCAAGGTCTCGTAAAGCAGCAACGCCTATTAATATTCGGATGGAGGTTATTCTCGTTACTGGAGAATAAGTGTCGAAGAAATCCAGACCTTCTTTTTGCCTGAATCCTTGAACCACAAGTCTAGCTTTGTACTTGTCTATATCTCCATCAGTTTTCAGTTTTGCTCTGAAGATCCATCTATTCCCAAGAGCTTTGCACCATTCAGGTAGCTCAGTTATCTCATAAGTATTATGTTGTAGGATGGAATCCATCTCATCATTGACGGCTTCTTTCCAAGAAGGCGCGTCCGGAATGGACATTGCTTCCGAAAAAGTTTTTGGCTCATTTTCAGCGAGAAAGACTACCAAGAAATCAGAACCAAAGTTTTTCTCTTTACGAGGTCTTTTACTTCGTCTAAGGTTGATTTCATCGTCTGTTTTTTCATCATTTATAGTAGTACCAGAGTTACTTGCCTCATTTCCTAAGGTAAGATCATCGCTTTGTTCACGAGCCCTTTTATTACTCTTTTTTCTTTACGCGGAAACACGGTTTCAAAGAAGTAAGCATTTCTTGACTCCATTATCGTGTTTGCATCTATATCTGGAATATAAGATTTTAGTACCAAAAATCGATAGGCATTACTATTATGCGCATATCCGATGAAAATGCAATCTACCGTCTTAGGTCCTATCGTTGCCTTTTTCGGTGGTGGAATTGCAACTTTTGCTAGGCACCCCCACACTTTCAGGTGTTTATACGAAGGTATAATACCTTTCCAAAGTTCATATGGCGTTTTGCCAGTAACTTTGTGTGGAATTTTGTTGAGGATATAATTTGTGGTAAGCAAAGCTTCCCCCCCACATGTTCTGGGCTAACCCAGATTCCTGCAACATCGCATTCATCATCTCTTTAAGAGTTCGGTTTTTTCGTTCCGCAACTCCATTAGATTTAGGTGAATAAGGAGCGGTTGTCTGATGGATAATGTCATGTTCTCTACAAAACGCCTCAAACGGTCCATCATATTCACCTCCTCTATCACTTCTAACTATTTTGATAGTTTTATTAAGTTGATTTTCTACTTCCAACTTATATTCTTTGAATTTCTCCAATGCTTCATCTTTACTCCGCAGTAAATAAACGTGACAATATCTAGTGCAATCATCGATGAAGGTTATGAAGTATTTCTTTCCGTCTCTGGTTTGAATATATTTTAAATCACACAAGTTTGTATGAATCAAACCAAGAGGTTCCGTTTTTCGGTCCACACTCAGTGATGGTTTTTTCGTGAGTTTTGCTGCAACACATATTTCACATTTATGTTTGCTTATTTTCTGTTTAGGGATTAAATTCATGTTCATTAACCTACTCATAGATTTAAAGTTAACATGGCCTTAACGTTCATGCCATAGTTCAAATGACTCAGCGACATAAGCAAAGGAATTCTTATTCATCTTCTTCTTCGAGGTGGAAGCCTTGGTTACAACAGTTTTGGCATTATTGCCTACATCAATTATGGCATCATTGCCTACAACATTCTCACGAATCACAGCCTCAACAGACATCTTAGACAACCCATCACAAACAAAACCCTTACCCAAAAACATTCCGTACTTAGAGAGGACCAGCTTATCCGCTTCAATCTTCATTGCGAATCCATGCTTGCTCAAAAGTGAACCTGAAATCAGATTCTTCCTCATGACCGGAACGTGGGCAACGTTGTTAAGGATGAGCTCACGGGCAGATGTCATTTTCAGAACAACCTTGCCATAACCTGCAATCTTCGAGGTTGCGGAGTTTCCCATGAAGAGCTTCTCGTTGCTATTATTCTTCCGGTAAGTCGAGAAACTCTCTCGGTCCATGCATATGTGCCTAGTAGCACCAATATCAAACCACCAAGTCTTTGGGTGGCTCTCGGCCACGTTTGCTTCGGTGACAACCGCACACATGTCAGCTTCGGTAAGATTAGCCTCGTATTTGTTAGATTGTCGAGGGACCATCTTAGTGCGACACTCAAAGGATTTGTGTCCCACCTTATGGCAAATGTTGCAAGTTCCAGTGAACCTCGGCTTCGAAGTATCACCACCACCACCACCCCTATGCTTGAACTTCTGAGTGTGTTGAGGAGCAACTTTTCCTTTTCCCTTGTCAAGCCTTCCCTTATTCTGCAACTTTGCTTGCTTGGAAGCATTGTGGTGCTCCGCCACGTTCACATTGGGATCGCGAAAGACCACACCAACTTTGAGTTCCCTCCTGTTTTGAGACTCGATACGAAGTTTCATGACAAGGTCTTCTAGACTCATCCATTTCTTCTTCAATTTGAGGTAGTTCTTGAAGTCTGTCAACCCCGGAGGAAGCTTCTCGATCACGCAAGCAACCTGGTAGGTCTCGCAAATCCTCATGCCTTCAGCATGAATCTCATGAAGAAGATTTTGTACCTCATTAACTTGTTCCATCAACGGACGAGAGTCAACCATCTTGTAATGTTCGAACTTAGCCACCGCATGTTTCTGCGACCCAGCATCTTCCGAGCGATACTTCTTATCCAAAGATTCCCACAACGCCTTAGATGTCTCAACATTGGCGTAGACGTTGAATAATTGGTCATTCAAACGACTCTGGATGTATCCTTTGCACAAGAAATCACCATGGTCCCAGGCATGAACACTCGCAAGTGCTCGAAAATCAGTATTATCCGCCGAGAGAAGGGGTTTCACTTCCTTGACGTACTTCTTGAGATTCAACGTGGTCAAGTAAAAGTACATCTTTTTCTGCCACATCTTGAAGAACCTTCCATCAAACTTGTCCGGAAGCAATCCAGCAGAATTTCCCGAAGGAATTTACATCGTTGGATACGACGGAGTGACTATATTTTGCGCCATAGGAGGGACCATCGCAGATGTAGCATGAACAGCCACAGAGGCAGGAGCATACATCGTCACACCGGTAGTGGGAATCGCCACAGTGACAGACAGGAACGAACCGAACTGCATGTCTACCAACATCTCGTTAAGTCCGCTTCTAATCACATCGTCGTTGGTGTTCACGGTGGAGACATTAGCAGCCGCACTCGCCGCAGCTAGAGCAGCATCAACATTGGAAACATTCTGGTTCTGAGCATCCATTGTTTCCTATCAAAAATAGAGACCAAACAATGGAATCAGTTTCGATTTAGTGTGATACACAAATAAAATCGTAAGTTTTCTATATTATAAAGAAAACAACAATCTCGATAATCAGTTTTAGAATCGCAATTTAAAACAGTTATCAATTTAAACAATAATAATTCGGAATCGCAATTCAAATCAATTATCAAATTATCCAATAATAATTCAGAATCGCAATTCAAGAAAAATTATCGAATAAAAGAGTTTAACCGTTCGCAAACGTTAAACAAATTGTGTTCTTCCCGAACAGAAAGCAATCAGCGAAAACGTTTATGAGACGATCGCGATACGAGCTCTGTAACAAACGTTTCTATTATCGAGTGTTTGTTATCGCATTTCAATCCGTCTGATGTTTATGAAAACAACAGCCGGATTTCAAAGGGTTAAGAGTGTAGGACCAAAATTATGGAGCACTACGAATCAGTGATAAACTACGATAAGAAAGACGTTTAAGGGAAGAAGAGAGTTGCGGAGGCGAGACGAATCTCTTTCCTTAACCCTTTGAATCACCCGTAGTGCGACGAGATAACTGATTCAAGGATCCCAGGATACAACCACAAAACAACCGTATTTGCAATCACTCAAATCACGGTTCTAACGAACTGAATACCTATGATACTCTCAAGATACAAACTTACTTTGAGAGAGATTGAATTTGTTTATATTGAATTTGTTCATCAGGTTCCATTACTTACAATTATTCATTATTGTTTATATTGAATTTTTGTGTTTAATTTTGATTGGTATACTAATTTGATTTGTTTTCGTGAATAGATTCGATTTTAGTATGACTAACAAAAATTGAATTGATTGGTGATTAAACCAAGGATGTAAAGATCGAGATAATCGTTGGTGGTGAAATCGGGTTAAGTGAGTCGACGCCTCAAATTAAGTTTAGGAGTGGTCTGCCACTTGTGAACCCGTTAGTGCCTAACACTTTAAGTGTAGGACTAATGCCAAAAAGACATAAGTCTAAAGGCGTAATTTTTTTAAAAAAAAATCGCACTAGCAAATTTTCGAGGAAAATCTCAAGTAACTTTGACCAAAGAGGACGTATGTTTTATGGTCTCTAAAGTCAATGTTGTTGAGGACAACCTAATGAAATGGTGATACACCATTACTCACATATGCATGGATAAGGATATGTTTAAGACATATCAAAGATGCAAGAGTGAGAAGCGACGGTTAATGAGTAACGCCATATGAACTTTGGAATAATGTTGTACATTGGTATATATACCTCAAAGTGTGGGGGGTGTCTGGCAAAATTTGTAATGCCACCTCCTAGTAAGGTCATAATTAGACTTAAATCAGTAGATCAGTCAAACTATACACTTGTTAAGTGGCATGTTTGATGTGTAGAACTGATGAATATGTATAATGGTAATGTTTGTCATATAAGAAGATGACATAAAACCATTAGACACTTGATCTCAAATTGAGTAACCACGATAGATTATGTTAAGTCGAGTGACAACCTAGAGGATCCTTAAAGGTTGGTCTAGAGATCATGTGGTAAAATCATCAAAATGAATGGGTTTAAAGCCTATGACTTAAGATGAGGTTTGACGGTAACCCTACCTACGTGACTGAAGATCCCAAGATATAGGTTCAAAAGGAAAACTAAGTCAAGCTGAATCTGGTAAGAGCACTGTGAGACTTTTGTGTACACCCAGTTCCCAGGATGATTGTACAGTGCTACCTGTATGTGTAGAGGATAAGCGTTTGCTTTTAATGATTTGAGTCCATAGCTTTGAGATATAAGTGAAGTATTACAGGCTACTTCTTGAAACAGAGCTAATGGCAAATCACCTTGTGAGTGTGAAATGGGGCCGTTTCTAGGAGAATAGTGGAAAAGCTATATTCTCCAAGTTCACTCATGATTAACCAGGCATGTTCAAGGCCAAAATGAACACAATAGAGAACCTAGTTCTGTGAGAGAATGAACTTGTGACATAGTTGTTGTTTCGGTTTACATCAAAGACCTGGTGGTTCAAGACATCATGTTCACCTCCTGATCGAGTAAACCCGACAGCTATTGATAATGACTGGTTCAAGGCTGAAAAGCTACTAGCTCAGATACAGTGGATTTTTCGCTCGTACTCTCAAAAGTCCGTTTTTCGAGTCTTGTCGAGTCGGTCCAGTCCGTCGTCGAGTCGTCCAGTGTTTAGAGTCATTTCTATTCATGTGGGGGATTGTTGGAACTTGTTTTTTGACAATGGCGTTGGCCAATATTCCGGTGGCTTTTCCGGGCAATTTAGTTGTCGAAATGACCGGAGATCAGAATTGTTGGATTCATTGTAATGAGCACTATAAGATAGTGTATTCATTTGTCAAAAACGATGTTCGTTTGAATGAGAAATGTTGGTCTAAAGTCGATGCCTTGGAAACCTTCTAAAGCTTGAGTATTTGGCTAAGTATGAAAACTAGCAAATATACCACATTAGATACATGAGGTGAAAGTCCTCTTGTATGTTTATGGAGAAGTCATAACAAAAGTTATAGTATATTAGAGAGAAGAAATCCCAATCACGCGCTGCAGTGTACCAAATCAAACCGTACCGGATTTGAAATTGGATTTGGAACTTGGCTTGAGATTAAGTTTTGGTTTGGAATTTGGTTAATAAATATTGGCCCATTAGCCTATTTATTTTTGACCCAATTTAAATCAGAAATGTGATTATTTTATAGTTACAATAATCACTAGATATCTATTTGTTTTGATGTCAAAGTAACGTTCAAAATCAATTGTACTTATGGTGGGATTTGACATTGATGAGAAATCAATGATAATACGTTGGGAATTAAGCTTTGTTGAGCTGAAGAAACATCCCTCTCCTCCCTGATTTTTCTATATAATGAGAAAAACATTCATTCGATAATAGGAGATTGAAACATATCAAACAAAGTTCTATAAACAATTCCTTCATGATCTCTTCTTTTCTTTTGGTTTTTTGTGTCTAAGAGTACACACAGAATTTTGGGTTCGATAGGTTTTGTTCTTCGGTGATGGAAGACAAAAATAATGGCAGTTGTATCATGGGAATCTTACCGCTATAAAACCGTCACACTACGGGGCGTTTAAAGATTTAAGGAAAGAGATTCGTCTCGCCTCTGCAATTCCTTGTCATCTTTGTAATTTGGTATTGTAATTCTTGAATTTGTTCTTAAAATTATCTTTTCATATATCAGTTGCTCAATTGTAAAAATTCGGGTCATACAGTAACATCATCCTAGCACTATCTGGTTTGCTTTCTGAAAGTTTGGGCAAGATGGGTAAATGTGTATCATTCCAATTATCTTGTTATCAAGCAACGAATCATGCTTGCTGCTTATTTGGTGAATGAAACTACATTCACATGTTAGAGGCAAATCTTGAGACTCTGAAGAACAATATGCAAGAACTTGAGGAGAGGCGTGATGATTTCTTGAGAATAGTGGCCATAGAAGAAGATAAAGGTTTGCAACGGCTTGCTCAAGTCCAAGGATGGTTTCAAGGGTAGAAGATGTTGGATCTCAAGTAAATGGTCTGCTTGAGACTAGATCAACTCAAACTAAAAGATTTTGCTTGTGCCGATATTGTTCTGAAAACTTCGTAGCTAGCTACAATTATGGTAAAAAGGTATTGAAGAAATTGAGAAAAGTTGGATCTAAGATAGTTTATGCCCGCACTCTTGGTACATGCATAAACTCTCTTCTCGTAAGTGTGACTGATCGACTTGTTACACTTACGAGAGAGTGTGACTGCATTCTAATAGTTGTTAATTTGGTTTATGTTGTCTCCTGCTTTTGTCTAAGTGACATTGTAGCCGAGTTGCATTTCTCAATTAAAGTTGAAAACTTTCGTTCGTTTAAATGCAAAGACTTCTTTGGTGTGTCATTGTTATGTTCTATGTCATCATTCGAAACTATAATCAAATAAGCCATAATTAGATCTAATATAAGCATAGATATTTGATATTTTCACATCTCTTTGTTGAAAACATTTTCTCTTCAGATCAAACAAACATATTTAGTAATATGTACTTCATACATTTTAATTGTTTCATGGAAAAAATATACGATGTCAATGTAACATATATAAACTACATCTTATATTTCATAAAGAAATCAATAAGTCTTTGTGAGAAAAAAAGAAAAAGAAATCAATAAGTCTACTTGTGTCGAACTTTGTCAATGCTTATTTTTGGTCTTTTCTCCAAGCGAAACTCGCAACGTCTCCAAGTGTAATGTTCCTTCTTTCGAGAATTTGGAATATATGTATAGCATTGCAACTTTAGATTTGTTCAAACTGTGGAAAATAAGGTGACAACGCTTTTGGAGTAAAATGTGATATTTGTTAGTTTAGATTTGTTATTTAATTTTATTTACATTATAAATTTTGCTTAAACTAAAACAATTTTTACTCTTGTAAGTGGTATGAAGACGTGTGGAGCTGGTGAAGCAGCCCTACATATACGCAAACACATACAAACAAATTTACCAATTAATTAAATCCGAAACACCAATGACCTTCAATATCTTATTTACTCATGGCTTTCTCACTGAGTTTTATTTCTTCTTCTTCCTTCTTCAAATTCAAAAATAACCACACGAAAACCACCTCAGTTACATGTTATATGTTGAATAGAGAGGTCATTCAACGAAGCAATGAATGGGAAGATTCAATTGGCAGTTACAAAGGAGAACAAAGTGACAAATATGAAAACCGTGCCAGAATGGAGGGTTTTGGCTGAAGAGACATTTCAGAGCCTAAATATAGTAGAGGTATACAATTATGGTACAATTGTATATTAACTAAAAATATCAAACTAAATTTATGTAATTCAAATATGAACTTGGGTACGGAAGAAAACCTGAAATTGTGACTAAAAGGAGAAAATGATATTGATGTCTCTTTTGTCTGTATTCCCTAGATTTTACATACATATATCACATGTGACTTAGCTAAGAATCAGCTTTTGCTTCTCTTTAGAGTAGTCAATAAAAATATTCCTTAAAATCTGAAAGCACATTGATAACCTCAAAAACTCTACAAAATGTATGTCATACATTTAGTCATCTGATTTTACAACACATCGTATTACCTCTTTCGTATTTCTGATTACAACAAAATCAGGGCCATGTAGTAAGAGTTTTACTTGAAGTTGGTTCTGATGATTTTACAAGTACCAAATTTATCTCACAAGTTTAACCAATCGGACCTTTACCGTCGAAATCTATGGTGAAACAATAGTTTGGATCCAAACACACAAACCAATCATAATCAACACAATTCTCCTGATGAAGGTTTGAGTATTAACAACTCTACTTTTGACCCTAACTACCACTCAAACAAAGAGTTTTCCACTCGAGGTTACATATGTTTAGACTCGTCAACTTCAAGCAACTTATCCACACCGAAACATAGGAACCTTAAACTTCACTCAAAACACTACTACCAAGAAATGCAAGCCATAAAATAGTTAAAATAGGCAGCCCCTACATGCAATTTAAACTTTGGAAAGATCCTTGCAAGGATCACTCTCTCATGAAAGGTAGTCACACATACTGATTGACGCGAAAGGCGGTGACTTTCAGAACGAAATCCCGCGTTCTGAGTAGCTCAAACACACAAACATCTCCTTCGCCAATATTGTTCTCGAGTGTGAACTCATACCATCCTTGGCTAAACTTAGCCCTCCCTGCTTTGTAAAGGCATCTCACTGGCCATTGTTTCTCCCCGAGTTGGATCTTGATGAAACCAGATATCCCACTTAAGTACTTCTCAGCAAATCCAGAAGGCAAATACTGTTGGGAAAAAAAGAGACGAAAACTCTAAGAAACTGGTTAAAGACAATAAAGATTCATCGTTATGCATCCCGAATCAAAATATCTGAGAAGTGTTTTACCATGATGCAGCCTCGGTACAGATACGATGGTCGCAGAACAACTCTAAAGAAAGGATTTGTTGGCTCGAATGTTTTGGCAGCACTGATGGCTCTCTCTCTTTCCTCTGCAGTTACAGTTCTCTTTCTAGCAGAAGCACTCTCATAGAACTTTGAACGGTTCTCTGACTCATCTCCACGCGGAGTTGAAGAGTCATCTGCACATACCAAAAACAATCAATCTTTTTTACTTACATCTCAACAAAAGTCAATATATTAAGAATCATGTCTCTGATACTTACCAGGATTAGGATTCTTCTTCTTCCTTCCTCTCTTCTTAAGTACTTTCGGTGTTGCTTCAGGTTTAGTTTCTACAAACAAGCTTTGGATGGTTGTAGAACCGCCATAACCTTTATTAACCGGTTCAGTAGACTCAGGAATCGATGGATAAATCACCTCAGCATCTTTGTCTTCAGGGTCTTCAAACAACCGAGCGCGTTTGTTAAACGGATTGTGTGCAGAATCCATGTCCATAAGTGCACTAAAAATGCCAGTTGATCACAGAGTTTAGTAATAGATCGAAAAATGTAGACGGTCAAAGCAGAAATGCCTTTGTATCTGAAAATCAAATGGAAACAAATCATAGTCTCGTAAATTATAAACACCATATCTTGAACATAGTATAGTATAGATCAACAAGCATCCATAAAACACAATTGCTGGAGAAAAGAGAGATTAAACTGATTAAAATCATAGTCCAAGTCAAGCTAAACTCTAATTTATTCTCTTTAGTACTAAAAACAACACATTTCCACATCTATGAAGTCCACTCATTGTCTTCATAATGAAAACCAAAGTCAAATTTACAAACAGAGAAAGAAACAAATTTCATCTTTCTCAATAAACCAAAACCTGAGCAGTAATTCACTAACCAAAACCTAAAGATCACATCTTTGACTAGATTTTACAGTACCCAAAACCTAAAGATTACATCTTTGACTTGATTTGTACAAGTTAAGACAAAATCTCAATTCTAAAACCAAAGACACAAACAACAAATTCAAACTCAAATTTTGCAGAGGAATTAAAGAAAGAGTAGAGAGTAATTACCAGAGGATTAGTGGATGAGACTAAAAGCTTGTGGAGAAGAAAGAGAGAGACAAAATATTTCAAACAGTGACGAAGTAAACAAGATAAAAGGAGGGACCAGAGAAGTCAGATCATGAAACGACGCCGGAGAATTCGATACATTTTCACACAGATCTGAAAAAACAGTTTTTTGGTAAAAGGGCTTTGATCTCTTTCTCTCTTGAAGTGACCCAACCAAAAACAAATTGCAACTTGACCTAAAAAAAAAAAAAGCTCGAGCGAGTTGATCTGTGTGTTTTTTTTTTCTGCTCGAGCGAGTTGACTCGTCTAGCTTACCAACTACTCTTTCTCGACCTAATTTTTATTTATTTTTTACTTGATATAATTAATATTTTTTGTTCTTTTTACCAGAAATATACATTATCATTTTTATTTCATTTACTCTTTTTTTTTTTATTAAGTTCGGTCATAGAATATTTTATTTCCTTATTATTTTATTTATTCAGTCATATAGTAGAACCTCTATAAATTAATACTCGATAAATTAATAATCACCATAAATTAATAAAATCTTTCGGTTCCGAGTCAGGGCAATGTAAAAAATTAGCAAAATTCGATAAAATAATAAGATAATAATTTTTCTGAAAATTATATGTAAAATATGGTCCCAATAATAGTATAAATTAATAATCATATGTAATTATGCGTATATAAATATGCTAATGTACTAAAGCATGATTTTATTGATTTTTGTTTTGACTTAAAATTGAAAATCTCATTAAACATTATCTTTAACTTTACTTATTGAATCAAAAAAATTTAGGATTGTTTTCTTGGTTTTGTATATTAAACTTGTGAAAATTTGTAGATAAAATAATTAATTCTTTATACATAACTATTTTTAAATGTATCAATCGACATATGAACAACCATGATTTCTTCTACATATTATATCATTTTAATTTGATCGTCTATTATGATAATAACATCCTCTCTATTGCGATAATCAAAAAATTTAATCAATTTTTTTTGTCATTTTTGCAAATAGATTTATTAAATTCCATAATATAACATCATTAAAAAAAATTAAGAAAATTATCTCCCAAAAAGGATTTATATCCATAAATTAATAAATATCTCTCTAAATTAATATTTCTCTAAATTAATAATTTTTCAAAATCCCAACATTATTAATTTATAGAGATTTTATTGTAGTTTGCGATTATGTATACGGAAATACGATTTCTATGCCATATTGATTTTTTGATATATATGTATTTTTTTGTAAGCGGAAATTGAAAGTGCGTTTGTGACAAAATAAATAAATATATATATACTGATTTCAATAAATTGGAATATGTTATTTTATTTGTTAAAACAGATTAATAAATATATCAGCTTTTGGATCATTGCATCCTATAAACGTAATTTTTTTTGTACCCTCACATTATCAAAACAGTAAATACTCTTAAAATTTTATACTCATTTCAGTCACCAATTCGACATGGGGCCTAGAATATATGACATCATGGAGAGTCGCAAAACTCTTCACGGTGATAACCGGTTTGACGTGGTCACGTGGGTGAAAGCATTAAACCGATCCACTTGAATTGATAACACAAAGTGGTAAGAGAGGTCAACGATACCACAAAAATGAGAATAGCCATGTCAACGGTAAATAACTGCCAATCAGAACCAATGACAAGAACATTTACATTTACGTAAGAAAAGAATCTCATACAATCCATGCAAGGGGAAAATTAAAGTTACAATATGTCAATATCATAATTTAGTAGCCATACAATATTTAAATTCTCAGACCAGATATTACAAGGGAATGGATCTTAATAATAATACATATATATATGAAATGGTAAGAAAAATATGAACTTATAGTATTATGTTTAACGTTAACGTCCATTTTTTGCAAATTCTTTTCTTCTAAGAAAAAATAATCTACTAGAAAAATTACAATGTTCATATGTAACTGACATTCTGTTTAAATGTTTTTCTTTTTTGCTTTTGTTACAAATAAATTTAACTGTGAAAAACAAAAAAAATTGGATAGAAAATGTTAGTAATGTGTAACATTGTCACTAGTAGCCTGGAAACATTGGTGGTGGAGGCGACGCATATTGGAATCCAATGTGTGGTGGTAAGACGAAATCACCGTCGTCGTCACCACCGTCTTTGTTTTCCGGTGGTGATGCAGCTACATCGGAGGATGGTTCTGGTGCTTCAACTTCTTCTTCTGATTGTTTTGGTGATGAGACTGGTTCGTTTGATGGTGTAGGTGCATGGACCGGTTCAGAGATTGGTGTGGGAGACTGA
Organism: Arabis alpina; assembly: GCA_900128785.1. NCBI lineage: Eukaryota > Viridiplantae > Streptophyta > Magnoliopsida > Brassicales > Brassicaceae > Arabis > Arabis alpina. Next base: position 7,445,089 of record LT669791.1, on the reverse strand, counting down.
ACCGGTTCAAGAATTGGTGTTGGAGCTTCAGTTGGTGATTGGTCTGATTCTGGTGATGAAGATGGTACTTGAGTTGGGGATTGAACCGGTGTTGGAGATTGATCCGGTTGTGATGAAGGAGTTTGTACTTCAGTTGGAGATTGAACCGGTGTTGGAGCTTGAGTTGGTGATGAAACTGGTGATTGGTTTGATTCTGATGATGGAATTGGTGACTGAGTTGGGGATTGAACCGGTGTTGGAGCTTGAGTTGGTGGTTGAGTTGTTATATGTGTTGGTGGTGGAGAGAAAACCGGAGGAGGTGGAGAGTAAACCGGTGGTGGTGGTGATTGGACCGGGGGAGGCGGTGAGTATACTGGTGATGGTGGTGGAGGAGAGAATACTGGTGGTGGTGGAGAGAATACTGGTGGGGGTGGAGGAGAGTGAACTGGTGGTGGTGGAGAGTGAACCGGAGGTGGTGGAGGAGAGTGAACTGGTGGTGGTGGAGAGTGAACCGGTGGTGGTGGAGGGGAGTGAACCGGTGGTGGTGGTGATGGTGGTGGAGGAGAAGCAACTGGTGGAGGAGGAGAGTGAACCGGGGGTGATGGTGGAGGAGGTGGAGAGTAAACCGGTGTTGGTGGTGGTGGAGATGGCATTGGTGGTTGTGGTGGTGATACACGTGGTTCCTCTACCTTAGGTGGTGGTGGTGGACGGCGATTCTTAACCGGAGATAAGCCGTATGGATCCGGTGTTGGCGCTTTTGCTTCCGTTGGTGGTGAAACCGGTTTAGGAGTCTCGGGTTTTTGTGGTGGTTCAGGTTTAGGTGACTCCTCTTGTTTTGGTGGATTTGGTTTTGGTTGTTCCGGTTTAGGGGATACTTCAAGTTTAGGCGGTTGTGGTTTAGGAGACTCCTCTGGTTTTGGTATCTCAGGCTTGGATATAGGCTCTTCCGGTTTAGGAGATTCAGGTTTAGGTGTAGGTTGTTCTGGTGTTTTTGGTGTTTCAGGTTTTGATGGTTGTTGTGGTTTTGGTTTAGGTGATTCAACAGGTTTCGGCATAACCAGCTCCGGTTTTGGCGTTGGATCAGATGGCTTTGGTGATGGGTTAGAGCCACCGTTTCCGCCACCAGAACACTTGTCCTTGCTACAATCAACAGGACGACTAACCACCGGTAAACATTGCTTAACCGATTTCTGATTCGGTCTGTTCTTCAAACAATTACTCGAATCATCAAATTGTTTACCATTGTTTCTCCCATTAACACAACTCTCGGCTTCTCCACTGAAAAAATTGTAAGAAAACTTAAACCTTTCCAAATTAGGCAACTTGCAAACTTTGTCAACAACAAATCCGGTTAGCTTATTATTAGACAAATCCAACTGCTCAACACTCCCTAAACCGGACAAACTCGATGGCAAACTACCAACAAAACCGTTATTACTCGCGTCGAAAATCGTCATATTGTTAAGTAAACCAATCTCATTCGGGAAACAACCGGTTAAATTGTTACCAGTAAACACAACCTCATTCAAATTCTTCATCTGACCAATCGTTTTCGGTATACAACCACTAAATTTATTATTAGCAAATGTCACAACCGAAGCAGTCGATTTACCAATCGTACCGGGAATAACCGAATCAAACCGGTTATTATTCAAAAAAATCGCATCGAGATCTTTATCAAATATCTCCTTTGGTAAACAACCTTCAAACTCATTAAATCTCAAATCAAGATACTTCAAACTCGGCCAAGAAAGTGAAACCTCCGGGAAATTTCCAACGAACCGGTTGTTACTAACATCGAATTCATACATTAAACCAAGTTTCGACAAACTTTTTGGTATAACCCCACAAAACCGGTTCGAGTTAATATGAAACAAAGCTAAATCTGTAATAAGACCAAGCTCTGGTGGTAAATGTCCCGCAATATCACCATGGTTTAAATCAACACCAGCAACAACAGTTAATGAAGGATCATCTAAAGCTTCTGCACAATAAACACCATTGTAAGAACAAACATCAGATCCGACCCAGTTTTTTGTGGTTTTAAACGGGTCAGAATAAATAGCTTTTTTCCATGCTTGTAACGCAATATAAGCTTTTTTTAGACGGTCGTTTTCGAATTTGAGATTTGGATCAACATTGTCTATGTTAAAACATTTTTGTTGTAGATCGTTTGTGATATCAGCGTTTTCCGGGAAGGAAACTTCGTCGTCGGGGAAGGTGGCGGAGACGGTGGAGATAAGGAGGAGGAGGAAGGAGAAGCAACCAAAGGACCTATCCATTTTTGTTTTATTAATCATTTTTTTGGTTTTTTTTAATGAGAAACCTTGGGAAAGCCCAAGGCTGCTTAATAGGAAAAAAAATCTTAAAAGAAAAAAATTTTAGGAATGAAAGAAATGTAAATATAAGAGAAACCAAACTAAAACAGACTTCACAAGTATATTTAGAAGATGTAAAATTAGATTTTTTCTGTTTTTTTACGGTATTGTAAAAATAGTAAATTGATGTACTAAATTTGATTTTGAAGGACAGACTAATATAAGGTTATTGACGTCGTCAACAACCTCAAATTTGTTTGTCTTTGTTTTACCATAATTGAAATGCCGGATTTTTATCGACTATATAAAGTTAGAAAGACTGTTAAATTACAATTGGAATATATAGTTTAGTTTAAATTTGTATATTGCATGTTGTTGATAATAAAAAAAATGGTTAACTAACATTTTTTACTACGTTTACTATTAGTGGTACTCCACAAATTACGAGATATGATTGACTCAATTAACTCCATCACATTATTCTGAGATATGATTTACTCAATCACATTATTCTCATTGACTACCAATATATTTTATTTCCTTTGATGTAAATTCTTTGAGTATATATGTAACCCTCTGTACATCAATACAAATCATTCATTCTCATAAGATCATATGGTAACAGAGCCTTTGATCAAAACATATACCTAAAAGTTTTTTTTTCTCTTCGTTTCTTTTCTCCTTTTTGTTCTTCTTTTTCATGCCAATGGCTACATCGGCTAACAACACTCCTATTACCACCAGCGTCACTGTCCCCACAGAATCCCTCACCACAAATCAGGGATCTCTACTCAACATCAACACATCCAACGTCACCAAGCTTAATGCTTCAAACTACCTCATGTGGAGCCGCCAAGTTCATGCACTCCTTGATGGCTATGACTTGGCTGCTTTTCTTGATGGTACAAAATCAGTTCCATCACCGGTTGTCACCGTTGATGGTAACGAAAGTCCAAATCCAGAATATGCGTTTCACAAACGCCAAGACAAGCTGATTTACAGCGTTCTCGGTGCCATCTCACAGTCCATTCAACCCATACTCTCCAAAGCCAACACCGCTACCGAAATCTGGACCACTCTTGCTTCCACCTATGCCAAACCAAGCCGAGGTCACATCAAACAGCTGCAACAACAACTCAAACACTGGATGAAAGGAACCAAAACTATTGCTGAATACCTTCAAGGGATCACAACGCGTGTTGATCAACTTGCCTTACTTGGAAAGGTCATTGATCTTGAAGATCAAATTGAGATTGCTCTCGATGGCTTGCCTGAAGATTACAAGCAGATTGTCGACCAGATTGAAAGTCGTGATGCTCCGCCAACTCTCAACGAGCTTTATGAAAAGCTTCTTAATCATAAAGCCAAAATCCTTGTTATTCAAACACCTCAGCCTTATCCGGTGTCTGCAAATGTTGTTACCAATCGATTCCGTCCTCCCCAAAAGAACAACAATCGCAACCAGAACTCGCAGCAGCCTCACAACACCTCTGAACACCGTGCTCCATGTCCATATTTAGGCCGCTGTCAGATTTGTGGCGTTCAAGGACACAGCGCAAGAAGATGCTCTAAATTGGCTATGCAGTCTACAAGCCTGTCACAACATAAGCCTTGGCAGCCTCGTGCCAACTTTGCTGGCACATCTCAGCCTGCGAATTCGTGGCTACTTGACTCTGGTGCAACTCACCACATTGCTTCTGATTTAGCAATTCTGTCTCTGCATCAGCCTTACACTGGAGGAGAAGAAGTTGTTATTGGAAATGGTGTTGGACTTCCAATAACCCATACTGGTTCTACTCTTCTACCTTCTTCCACTCGTCCATTACATCTAAATGATATTCTTTATGTGCCTGCAATACAAAAGAATCTCATATCAGTTTTTAAACAGTGCAATACTAATCGCGTTTCGGTGGAATTTTTTCCTTCTTTTTTTTCAGGTGAAGGATCTCAGAACGGGGGTCTCATTACTCCAAGGATGCACCAAAAATGAGTTGTATGAGTGGCCTATCTCCCTGCCTTTCGCCTCTACCTTTCTCACATCTACCACCAACCTCAAAACCTCTATCTCTGATTGGCATTCAAGACTAGGCCATCCCTCTCACTCTATTCTTCAAACCATTGTTTCCAAATTTTCTTTACCGCTTTCAAATTCTATGTCTCACACCTTTTCCTGCAGCGATTGCTGTATCAATAAAACTCCTAAGCTTGCTTTTTCCCAAAGTACAATTGCCTCAAATCGTCCACTTGAATACTTATTTACAGATGTTTGGACCTCCCCAACCCTTTCCATTGACAATTACAAATATTATTTGATTATTGTCGATCACTTTTCCAGATACACTTGGCTATATCCATTAAAACTAAAATCCCAAGTTCGTGAGACATTCATACGGTTTACTGCTCTTGTAGAAAATAAATTTCAACAAAAAGTGGGTACCTTATTTTCTGATAACGGAGGAGAGTTCATTGCCTTGCAAGAATTTCTCGCTTCAAAAGGGATTACCCACCTCACTTCCCCACCTCATACACCATAACACAATGGCCTCGCCGAACGAAAACACCGACACATCGTCGAAACCGGTCTTACCCTCCTTACCAAAGCCAAAATTCCAACCACCTACTGGACCTATGCTTTCGCCACTGCTATTTACCTCATAAACCGCATGCCCACTCCTACTCTATCATTATCTTCTCCATTCAAAACCCTTTTTAAAACCGAACCAAACTATGAAAAACTTAAAATCTTCGACTGTTTATGCTTTCCATGGTTGCGACCTTACACCTCAACCAAACTAGACCCACGATCAATACCATGTGTTTTCATTGGATACTCCTTAACGCAGAGCGCATACCTCTGCTTGAATCCAATTCAAAATCGCATATACACTTCACGTCATGTGCGATTTGATGAAACTATATTTCCGTTTCCATCTCTTATTGCTTCGAGAAAAGACCCCTCATCCGAACCCACACAAGCCCATTCTCCTCTCCCTACTCAGATTCCTCTCTCCACTCGGTCACTTGTACAACCTCACTTGGATTCTACGGAGATAATGGGACAATCGGGCTCAGATTCTTTACCTGGAGATGATGGGCCACCGTTCGTACAACCACCACCATCACCGGTACCGGTCATCACCGCCTCGCCGGAAACCAATCGAGCTTCTCCAGCAACATCTGTATCTGAGGAAATCTTCGCATCCAACTCTGGTATGAACGATATTGGAGAAAACGTGTTATCTGATTAAGATAATTCAAGCCAAAAAACCCCAGGCCCAACTTCACCAAACTTATCAAAAGTCCAGCCCATTATAAATACACAACCATTACCAAATACAAGCCCACCTACAAGCCCACCAAATTATCAAACCACGTTAAACACCACCTCTTCATCTTCTTCTCCTATCGTCGTCGACAACAACACCACCAAGAGACCACCACCACCACCAAATATTCCCAATCATTCTATGAAAACACGAGCCAAAAACCAAATCATCAAACCCAATCCCAAATATGGCCTTACTGCCGTCACTCTTTCTACTACGAAAATAGAACCCACCACCATCACACAAGCTCTCAAGCATCAACAATGGCGAGCTTCGGCGTCGGAGGAATTTGATGCCCAAGTCGAAAATCAAACTTGGGATCTTGTCCCTCCATCACCGAATCAGAACATCATCGACTCTAAATGGATTTTCCAGCTCAAATACTTACCAAATGGATCAATCGACAAACACAAATCTCGACTCGTTGCAAGAGGGTTCAAGCAGCAGCCTGGTATTGATTACTTTGAAACCTTCAGCCCCGTTATTAAATCTACAATGATTCGAATTGTTTTGGATGTCGCAGTGAGTCGTGATTGGTGTCTTCGTCAAATTGACGTCAACAATGCATTTCTACAAGGAAATCTAATGGAGGAGGTGTATATGCGTCAACCTCCGGGTTTCGTTGACCCCGATAGGCCTTCATACGTATGTCGACTCAACAAAGCCTTGTATGGTCTCAAGCAGGCACCTCGAGCTTGGTACCTTGAGCTTAAAAATTATTTGTTTGGTGTTGGTTTTACAAACTCTGTTGCAGATACAGCTCTATTTGTGCTACGACAAGGGAATCTATTACTCTATCTCCTGGTGTACGTAGACGACATCATTGTTACTGGAAACAACCAAGCTGCCGTTGAATTGATATTGCAAAATCTTGCTGCTCGGTTTTCTCTCAAAGACATGGGTGAACTCTCCTACTTTCTGGGTATTGAAGTGATCAGATCTCCACAAGGTCTCCATCTTAATCAGCGTAAATATACTTTTGACCTACTCCAACGGATGAAGATGCAGGATGTAAAATCAGTTGCAACTCCCATGGCAACTTCGCCAAAGTTGGTTCTTTCCGGTGAAAAATATTCCAATCCAACAGAATATAGAACTCTTATTGGTAGCCTCCAGTATCTAGCGTTCACACGTCCGGACATTGCATATGCGGTTAACCGATTGTCACAGTTTATGCACTCTCCAACTGTTGACCATTGGCAAGCCGCCAAAAGAGTTCTCCATTATCTTGCAGGAACACCAACCATGGTCTCTTCTTCAGCAAAGCTAATCCGCTCACGCTCCATGCATTCTCGGATGCTGATTGGGCAGGTGATTTCGATGACTTCGTCTCCACAAATGCTTATATTGTGTATCTTGGCAAACATGCTATTTCATGGTCAACTAAGAAACAAAAGGGTGTCGCAAGATCGTCAACCGAAGCTGAATATCGCTCTGTTGCGAACACTGCGTCTGAAATTACTTAGGTATGTTCTCTCCTCATGGAACTTGGTATTCAACAACATCAACCACCTGTTGTCTATTGTGACAACATCGGGGCAACTTATCTAAGTGCAAATCCTGTTTTCCATTCGAGGATGAAACATTTAGCTTTCGATTATCACTTCATACGTGATTTGGTTCAAAACGGCAAGTTACGAGTGGCTTATGTCTCCACACATGAACAACTAGCAGATGGTCTCACTAAACCATTAGGACGAGCACGATTTTTACTTCTTCGAGACAAGATCGGCGTCTCCAAGGGTCCTTGATCTTGAGGGAGGATATTAGTGATACTCCACAAATCACGAGATATGATTGACTCAATTATCTCCATCACATTATTCTGAGATATGATTTACTCAATCACATTATTCTCATTCACTACTAATATATTTTATTTCCTTTGATGTAAATTTTCTGAGTATATATGTAACCCTCTTTACATCAATACAAATCATTCATTCTCACAAGATCATATTTACAAGTTCGTTAATGTACACTTCGTTTCCAATTTTCATGTTCCAAACTCATTATTTTTTTAAATAAAAATATTGTATATGTTTTTTTTTTTAACTTAAATATTATATATGTTTTATTCAGAATGGTTTAAAGTTATTTATGAACATTATTGTTGAGAGACAACAAAACGAAAACACCATAAATTAGTGTTCTTAAAAGCAACATATCCGAAGATAACTTCTTACATAAATAATATTATCGCTAGTAACAGCAACAACATCAAATGGTAGTATCAAAAACGATACGATCAAACTAGATATGAATCATTAATTTTAACCATTCTCTTTTCTGTTGTTTTTTCTAACAGTAATTACGTTATCACTTACCGTTCTTTTAGCGCTAAAAACTTCTTAAGCTGCGGTTTGTTTATATGACTAATCGGATCGATCGAGGATTGATCAATGATGTACCAAGATTCGTCAAGACCAAATATACAAATATTCCAAAAATAGATGATAAAGTTTTCCGACACGTTACTTGGTGGAGACCACACAAACAAAAACTAATCCTAAACCTCAAACATGGATAAGACAATAGTTTTTGTATTTGTCTAGTATATAATACAATATCGCCATGATCATTAATCGACTATGACTTCAAACATATCAAGACCTACCTACCTTCTTCAAAATCCGATCTATCTAGAAAGTGTGAACACATGTTCTGTAAAAATGAAATATATACAACTATCCACCTTTACAAATCTTATAGATAAACAAATTTATACAAATGAAAATAACTATACAAGATCGAGAAATGTCTTGGCTTTCGTATATTCATTGTGTATGTAAGTAATAATACAACAAGACGAACAAGAAATAAATTGAACCATAAAAGAAGAATACATGCAATTACAGAAACCCTACTAGAGGAATGGGAACGGCTGAGTAATTACTCCGACGAACATTCATCACCGTTGGATATTGAACTACCGGCGGAGGACGGTGACGGAAAGCTACTTCGATTGATTCAGCCACCGCAGCGACGAAATCTACGGTTAGTTTCACCAACTCGATGCAAATCTCTAGTTTTAGAGTCACCATTGTAGACTTACTAAGAACAATGACTTTTTTTTAAATACGCTTTTTGATTTTCTTCTCTTCTATTTTCCGCGTCTCCAAAGATCTTTCTCGTGTTTGTGAAGTCTTACATGCAAAAAACCAGACTTATATACAAAAATCAATAGTATTATTTTATTTGAATGGTTTATTGTAATTGGTTGATTCAAATACCACGTAGCATTAAACTTTGTTTTATAGCAAGCAATTATTTAGGATCTTTTTGTGTATTTTTCTTTGGAGGATGCTTTCGTTGGCCTTTGGTTTATATGTAGAGGCAAATCATACATAAGGGGCGTTTCATTACAAAGACGATTGTATTTGTAAATATAATACGCATATGGGTATATACATTACATTACATGTGTTGTATAAGTTTATAATACTATATGGTGTAGAAAGATAAAAAAAAGGTTGTTAATAAATAAATTCAACGCATAGAATTGAAGATACTCACTTATAAACAAACTAAAAAAAAATAAGAGTAATATTAAAAAAAAAAACTAAATAAATCATGCTTGTATCTCAATTTATAAGTAAGTGCTTCGGGTTTATGTTCAAAAACATATATAAACCAGAAGTTTAATTCAGCATTTAAATAAGAACATATGTTCAAATCGATATCTACATTTTTGATCAGTGATCATTTTTTAACGAAGTCAGTGATTTTTTCTATAACCGGCACGTACTATAGAAAAATAACAGGATATCATTGACATTAGAGACTACCTAACAATTGTGAATAAATCGGTGATAATATAAGCATATATTAAAAATATATTATTGTCCTGATAGATTGGAAACATCTGACTTTATGTGAATATTAGAAAAATGTATACAACTCACAGGAAGATCTTAATATCGATCGTAATCAAACGTTTGACAAGTATAAAAATAAAATTACGTAAATCCGCGTTTGATTACTTTAATCTCAAAATCCATTAAAAAAAAACTAATGTTATTGTACGATAATACAGTTTTTCATGTGTAAGTAAAGTACCCACGTGAATATTGATGTTATTGATGTGAAAAAAGATCAGATATGTAATGCTGTGGTTTTGGTTGCATGGATCAGGACGAAATTTTACAGGCTTTACAGTAGTGTGACACGAGCGTATAGTGGGAACAAGATTTGATCTTTAAATTTATTTCTATTTATATATAATAAATTTTGATTTTCTGCAGATATGTTTCAAGTTTCAACTGATATAATCTCCATTGCAGTGGAAGGTTACGTACTGTGACAAATGAATAATCGTTTGTTCTCTCGTTTCTAAAGATAAAAATGAAAAAGTGTGATAAGGTTTGTTTAGCAAAAAAAAAAATGTGTGATAAGGTTTCTGACATAGGATTAGTAATTATTCATTATCTAGAATGATTATTACTGGGTTTGATCGATACGTCGCTTGAAAAATAAATAGTTTTTATATTAAAAACGTGATAATTTTCTACATTCACTTGGATAAACAAACACTCATATCTTGAGGCTATTAGCAAAATTCACTTGGTGATTTTATTTTTGTTTTAAAAAGGTTCGTTTTTGTATTTGTAATACATAATTTTAAGCAAAATTCCAACTTATAATCCAACTAAACCTCAGTTTATTAATTAGAGAGATAACTTAATAATGTATTAACAAATACTAATACAAGCGTAATGTCTTTTAAAAAAAAATTGAAAATTTTCTAAAAAATTCGACCTTTTTGATGAAACTACACGCAATGAAGTCTCCGTATTAATGAATACAAGGCTCCTTAATTTAAAACAACAAAACACAAAAGTTCGGCTAAGAGCATGTGTATCTAAACTATTTTATAATTAAATTTAATTAATTTTTAATGGGTCAGGGTGTCTAATTACACAAAATAGATCTAATATAAGACAATTTCAATGAGTTTTAGATCTGCAAAATATGAGTTTAATAATTTTTTATGTTTTAAACCCAATAATAAGATCCAATAAAAGTTGCAATGCACATACTCTTATATTGGTCGGGTGGTTCAATCTATATATATAAAGAAAGTTTTTCTCTCTTCTCAGACACATCATCTTCCACCTCATTACCACATCAAATTTTTATTTAGAATTTATTATTTTTAATGCAAAAAAATTATATACATGCAAAAACAACATTAATTATGCACTTGTTAACATAAAAATTTGAAAAGTCATTAATATAGTTATTGAAATAATAAAATGTCTTATTTTAACAATGAAGAAATTTAAATGTAGATAGAGGAATGAAAGACCATAAAAGTTATATACAATTACATAAATCATGTAAGTTATATCATGTAAAAATTAGCAATAAAAGATTAATCAAGTTGCTCATAAAGACAACCATTAAAAAAGATACAGAAGAATATGTGAGAGCTTCATCATCTTTTTCCAAACAATTTCTTTTTCTTTTCTAATGGTTGTTTCCTCTTTTCTATACTTCTATTAAAAAAAATATAACGCAGGGAACACAACTTCGGTTTGATAAGTACATGACAAAAAAGTACATAAAGCCAATGATTATCTATTTCATATAACATGTTGGGTTTCAAAAAATATTGTGGATGATATTAGATCGATCAGGAGATTAAACGAGCTTGATATGGTGAAATTTGATGTTCCTCTTTCTCAAAATATGGAACGAGCTCAAGAGATCATAGAGGTTTGGTTAGTCCATACTTCGTTGAAATTCTTCCATTAAAACTTGAAAAACTTTGATTTTCATTTCAAATAATGTTTCGTCTTTTTATGTTTTCAAGAACACATGAAGATCATAAGTTTATTTGTGCTAAGCAAAAAGGATTGATAAAAAGCTTACGTACTTGAGGAACATTGCTCAAGATTTACCATTTCATTTCATCATTGATAATACGTCTTTTTAGTTGTCTTCCTCATTTTGTACATGTGTAATATAGAATTAAGTTTCAAGAATAATTTTTCAGATGGTTCATGATGAAAGCATAAAGGATGATGATACTTGCGCAAAGCATAAAACTAGATGATAACTCTTTTTTTTCATGAAGATAAAATTAATTCTTCAGTAGGTTAAGAAGTTTGAGAAGATTTTTGGAGAAACGGATAATTAGTTCTTTTGTAGGTTAAGAACTTTGAAATTCGTGGAAACGGAGAAAAAAAACCTCGAGAAAATGTGAGAAAGAAAAAGTAGAAAATGGACTCCAAAGCCAAGAACAAAAACTTTCCACTAAAAGCCTTTTAATTTCACAAAAATGCATCTTCTAAGCTTTTTCTCATTCTAATATAAGTTATATGGATTGTTTCCTTTTTTAGCGAAAATCAAAGATAGAAAAATCAACAATGAAATTAGTCAAATTGAATTCATTATGAAATCTTATGAGCAAGATGATACCGTTGAGATATTGACAAATGAAGAAAGATAATGCTTGAGAAGAACATGCATTAAGATGAACATCAACTCCGTTCTTGGTAGGATCTCACCAGATCTATGCTTACTTTTTCTTATTTCTTAATTAATGATTAGAAGCGTGGTTTACACAAATTAGCATGTTCCATTTTTTGTAGAAAATAAGTCTTTCATGGTGTAATGGAAGGTTTGCATCAAAATTGGAAGGACATGGAGGTTGCGAAAGTGATCACGACGCATAAAATTTAATGAATTAAAACAAAACCACAACTGAAAATATAGTTAGAAACTCGTCTGCGCGTAGCGCATGCTTTCACCTAGTATTTAATATACTAACCCAACATGTTCTAGTTGCTTTAACATAAAAGGCTCCTACAATAAAGCCTTAATTAATGCACCAAAACTAGCTAGTTTTGTTTTGTTTTGTTTTACAACTAGTTTTAATAAGATACTACGGTACTATATATCGAATCGCATTATGAGATTCCAGCATCTGATTCGTGTCTGAAGTGAATATCTTTGTCGGAAATCTTGTTTGCTGCTGAGTTCGTCGTATGAAAGTTTCAAAATTATATTAATTGATTTTTGTTACAAGATACTAGATCAAATGTTTCAAAACTATATTAGATCAAATGTTTTTTTTTCCCAAAGAATTTGAATTTCGTTTAAAATGAGAAAGTTTGTAAAATATTACAGAAGATTTAATTAGTAAAACAACTCTTGCCCAAAAGGTTAAAAAATAAGAAAAATATCAGAAAAAGCTATGAATGGAATAAATTTCTAATCATATAAACCAAATTTATATTAGGTCACTAAATGATTTTTTTTTTTTATCTAGAATCGCGTCGGGAACAAGTCGGTTAATGATCTTAGAAGTTGCTTCATTGCTTGTGAAGTTGAATAGACGTTGTTATGTAATTTTTTGGACTGTTTTCTCTTATTGGCTAGGTTAAAAAGACAACACATGCAGTTGCTAGGACTCTCCGACGACTAGTTACAAAAGGTTAGACTACTAGATCAAATGTTGAATGTATAAAACGACAACGACCAAAATAATAGTGATAGATAGATACGATCACGTAATAGAATCATATTATTGTATGCCGACACACTTGGACGATCATATCTTCTATTACATTATTTGTGAGCCTTATCCACTTATTTATTCCAGGAGATCCCTTATTAGTTATTACTAACCAAAAATGCCTTTTTATATTGTGTCAAGTCAAGTGTGTGTATGTGATTTAAAATAATAATCAAGCTTTACACGCAAAATAAAACCCATATAGTCAATTGCGATTATTAGATGTAGGTTTTAAAATAAAAAGTGGATAATCATTTTAATTCCATTTCAGGCTGGCCTAAATGGTTGAAGGTCTAAATAAATGTGGTCGGTAAAAGTATAATCACAAACTATGACTACTTACCATTTTATTGAGTTTGGTTTATGAGTTAAACTAGACTTGAGTTTGTTTGTATTTGATGAACAAAAACCGAAAATTAAAACAAGAGTTAGATATATAGAGAGACAAATAAAATGTAAATGATATCATCGTGGACTGAATCCTTTCGAAATTAAGATTACAAAGATGATCTTGAGAAGCTACAAAAAACTATATTTTTTTACGTAATTTCTCTTTTAAACAAAAAACAAAAACAACACAAACACATATGCTCAAAAATTACAGCATTCAAAGTGTAGATACAAAATTTCTAATATTCAAACAACAACTCTCTGCCAATTCTGATGTTGATTAAAACAAAAATAGGAAATTCTCTGATGTTGAATAAACGAACATTTTTATTATCTTTCCGAGCTGGACAAGGCACAAAGGCATATAATTGTCTAAGTTCAAGTTAACATTTAAATGATTTTTTTTGTAATTTCTAAAAAATATAGATATGATAATTCGATTTTACAGAAGCAATTAAAAAAACCCAATAAAATTACATATGCATGATTTAACAAGGTTTAGTTGATTTTTTCAACCTAACTACTACTAACTCTTAACTGCAAAAAGCATTAATTAAATAATTTTAAACTAATCCGAGGATAAAAGATTTTTTTTTTGGGGTAAACGATTCTAACACACTCTTATTAATCTTTCATAGCAAATTAAAGAAAACATGCATATATTACAAGAAAGTAGTTTTTATTTTTTATTTTGGGAAATTTCACTATTCCCTTTCAGCTCCTTAAAGCTAAGACCTTTTTAGAGGAAAGTTGAGCTATTTTCATTTTTCTTATTCTCCGTTAGATGTTAAAGACTATAATGTTTACTTCGTCCATTATCATATTTTCTCAAAATCAAACGTTTTTTATTTTTTATTTTATTTCTCAACCATACAGTTCGTCTCCCAAGTATTTTCTTAGCTTTTCTTGATTTTTTCCAGTTTCTTTTGCATTTTGAATCTGTTCGTTCTCTTGTTAATAAAATTCCTTCTTCATGCTCGTTTTGTTTGATTCTTTCTTGAAGGTTTTTTAGTTGATTTGCTAAAGAGAAGCCATGGAATCTAATGTAGTAATCATCTTTTTTTTTGCAACATTTTGATTTAATTTTGAATTTACTAGGACTAAAAACTGTAGTATTGAAAGAGAGAGAGGACGACTGAAAAATTATAGTTGTTCGATGACATACTAAAAAATTGGGCAAATGAATGGACTAGTAATTAACCAAAGGAAAAAAATGTAATTTCTAACTATAAAGACCACAATCTACTGGATTAGGAACGTTTGGTGATAAACGAAGTCTGTCTTCTCTCCTTATCCTCTCGCCTTCTTTCTCTTAAAACCAGAACCAGATCTCGCCGGTGTGTCTTTGGCCGGCGCGTGGCGGCTTAATTAGCGCCGGCGTCGGTCCCCCCTTTCAATTTTATGCTTACCTTTCTTCTCTAGTTGTTTTCAGATTTGGGTTTGAGTAGTTGTGATTCGGAGTAGTGGATTTGGAGTTTTAGATCTAGTGAGATTTCATAAATCTATGCAACATTGGATCGTGATTTTGGATCCAGTTTCTTCGTCGTCATCTCTCTCCTCCGTACGGATTCTCACAGTGGTCTCCGGTGATGGTTTCATCTACATGGCGTTGAGCGGTTTGGTTGAGGAGAGCTTGTCCGGTTATGACGGTGTTTTTTCTTTTCCGGTGTGGTGATAGTGTCGGAGTTATCCGATTCCTGAACCTTCACATGTATCTTTTCTCAGTTCTGGTATTAAGCTCTCGACTCCTGGTTTTGGCTCGGGTCTGTATTTTGCTATGCTCATTGTGGAGTGTTGAGAATTATCTTGTGTAGTGAGTTAGGGTGTAGTGAGTTAAGGTTCTATTGATTGAGTAGATGTGTTAGTGGTTAGCTCTATGCGTTTGTAGTGGTCTATGCGGTTGGTTTCAGAGGCTGGTTTGTTTTTATCGGACTCGGTGGTCGGGTTATTACTGTCTTGGCGTCGATGTCTCCTCTGTTTCCCGGATTTCTTTGTTTTGGCTGCTCATATGTTGGTTCTTTGCTACATTGTCGTTACATCCGTGAATTTTTCTCCGCCTCTTCTGTTTCCTGGTTAAGGGGATGCGAGCCGCGTTTTGGTCTGCTAGGTTTCTGGCTGTGCCTCAAGGTTTAGGTTCTACTCCGTGCTTATGTTTGTTGGCTCAGATTTGGCTTCTTCAGGTTCTATGGGTAAGTTTGTCGGAGTGTTTTCGGCTATGTGTATTGAGCTTAGGGTGACTCTTCTACTTTCCTCCAAAATCAGTAACTTTTTCTTCTTTGTGTTAGTACTTGTTTCCTTGGCAAAGATTTGTCTATATGAAAATCTTTGGTTCCATAGGCTTTGATTCGTGTTGTAATCGTTATGACTTTGGTTTACCTCTATAATATATCAGATGATCAAAAAAAAAACTATAAGGACCTCTTCGTTAAAATAATTGAAAGATTAGAGTTCTTATTTTCGAAATAAACTAATTAACGTAATTTTAATTGTAGAGATCTACTGGGCTATATGTCTTGCTCAACATCTATTTGCTCTATACAACATGGAAAATCCAATTGATCAAATTACGACATGCCAATTTGAAGAAAGCTTTTACGCATATTAGTTTGATAAGAATGTTCAAGACTGAAGCAAAATGAGTCATAATGGTAAGGTGTGCATATGATTGAAATCATGCGACATGACAATTCCTGTATTATTATTATTGTTTTATAAAGTATCTAACTAAATTTTATATATTATAGGCTAGAGATAAGGGAAAAATGTTCAATTTTCTTTTCCACCTCTATGAAGATGTGGTTGGATAGATTTCCGGTTGCACCCCAACCGAAGATAAAGTATTAACCTTACTTTGAAGATTTTGAGCATTTTTTGCGCATTTTTTTTGTAATTTCCTTTTTCAGTTCATCTGTTTTATGGTCTTATTTTGATGTTAAAAGTTTTTATTCGATAAATTCATTGACCATATCAATCTCAATAAAACATAAAACTTGACATTTGTCGATATAAAAATTGATGTTAAACACACTAAGGTCAATGGAATCATGAATGTACCAGCAAGTAGTCCAAATTTCAATCGGTAAAATATTATTGTGTTCATACGGTCAAAGCTTTCTTGGTTAATGGAAGCATATGAGTAGTGAAAAACAAAATTGTTGGTGATTTGTGATTTTGCCAAATGCTTATGGCATGTCCAGTTATAAGATTCAGGGTAAAAGGATGGCAAATGGCAGCTTAGGTATGCACAACAATTCGCAATGTCTGATTTTGTAGAAGCGACACGGTGGTGGTATAGTGATCATTGCTTGTTGTTCATGCTCGTTGTGTTCTTCATCTCCCTCTCTATGTTTCATATTTTCATAGTTTCATATCACAAAAAACCACGTCTACATAAACTATACTACATATTTCTCGGATAAGCATAAACTATAATTTTCAGTCAGTAAAATATTTATTTAATTAGTTTAAACTATGTTATCATTTTTTCAAAATATGTCATAGTTTTAGCCTAAGGCAATTAAATTGAAACACTTAAAGAAAAGTAATAAGACTTCTTTTTTTAATAGTAAGAAAAAAACATTTTAATGAATTCTGTTTTTTGTCACGGACACACTTACTCCTATTGATTACAAAGATACAGTGGCATCATGGAACCAATGCGGAAGAGAAGTGCTAACATAGGAAAAAACCAAGTTACTGGTACGAGCATTCTTCGCGAGAAAGTCTGTTTTTTCATTCTTCCCCCTAGGACAATACGTAAGAGTAAAGTCTGGGAAAGAAATACGTAACTCCTGAAGTTCTTCAAGTTCTGAACGGAAACGGGGCCAACTCGCCGGGTCATCGGCCATGCTCACCAACTCTTGTGAATCCGTAAAGAACACCGAACAATATCGATTATACTTACACAGACTTGACATAGCCCAGAGAAGGCTGTACAATTTTGCATGTAATGATGATAATACTCGCCGCATCCCTTTTGCTCCCAGTAAGTCAGATGTCTCATCCTGGAGCTGTAGAATCCATCCCACGCCACTCGTGGCATCCGCCTCTTTCCACGAACCGTCAACAAAACACCTGAACACTGCCTCCGTGTGCGAGTCCTCCACCTCTAAATTCTGCCCATGGGAATGGATCGGCCTCTCCATTGAATTCTTAGCCAAAAACCACTCTCTGGCCTCCTTTCTAGCCAATTTCAGGATCGCTTGTGGTGCTTGATCGACATTGTTAAACATTTTGGCATTACGAGCTTTCCAAATGTACCAAATAATCCATGGGAAATACTGGCATGTTCCTCCAAATCTGAATTATGGTTAATCTAATGTATATAAATTTTTGTTTTATAAAATTTGGAATTAGCACGGTTCAAATGCTTCGATATAAATTTGTTGAAATTGAATTTTGGTTCGGTTCAAGTCGGTCCAATAATTAGACCATCCCTAGAAATCTTCATCTTCCTCCACTCTCATTAGGTTCGTCTCTGTGAAAACAAAAAATTCTTATCCTTTATTCGAAAAAATGGCCATGTCTCATCTCTTTCTTTCTTCCTCTCGACCTTCAATGTCTCTTCGTCTTCACTCTCCTCTTCTACCACCAACCCAGGTAACAAAATCTTCTCTTTCCAACGAAATCTTCAATAACTCCACCAACCCAGATAACAAAAATGGAAGATTTGCAACTTAGACATATGGGTCTTTCGATTCAATACGAAATTTCAATCCTTATGTAAAATTTTGCAACTTAAACATATGCGGAGGAATCTGATTGTGGACATTACAAATGTTGTTTCTTTACAATTTGTTATGTCATAGAGATTATGAATCTTTGGTTAGGTATATAAGCCTCTGTGGAATCTGTTCTTGGACATTACAAACTTGTAAATGTTGTGTCTTTACAATTTGTTGTTTGATTTCTCTGTTTTGATATAGGAGAATAAAGATTGTAAGATCTTTAAGTGTGCAAATGAAGCTAAACTATCAAAGAGATTCTTTTGTCGTGCGATTAGTATGGAATCAGGGGAACCAGAGAAGCTTAAGCTTAGTTTTGATAGTTTATTGAGGAAAGCAAAACAGGTTTGGGATAGTTCACCACAGCCAATTAAGGAGTTTCCTTGGAACCGAGCGTTTGAGAACTTCGTACAGCTCGTTCTTGATCTCGCTATATCGGTTGTTAAGTTCTTGTTCGTTCCGGTATTGGTGGTTTCTTCAATCAGTGAGATGTCTTATTGTGCGCATGAGAGGAGACTTGCTTTAGTCCCGTTTCCGTTAGTTATCGGTGTGGTTGTTGGAGGCGTACTACAAGAATCCGCTTTTAAGATGTCTCCTCGTCTTAAGGTAGCTGATCCCGATCTATGCATTATGATGATTGTTGTGACAGTTTCAGAATCCTGCCATTCTTATGAAGATTTTGTTCTTGTAGGAAGCGGAAGTACCGTGGCATTTGATAGCGATGATGATGTTCTTCACTTTGATTAAACTTCCTGGACCGTACTATCCGTATTGGGGGCGTTTGTTTGTTCCACATTTTGCAAATGGAGTATTGTTTAGATCACTTTGGTCCATGTTCTTTTGGTATAAGAAGACTCGAAGCACGTCAACAAATCCTCTTCAGAATCTTAGTGTGGAAACCAAATAAGCATTCTACATCATTTAAGGTAAAAAAATTGGTTAGATAGCTATGTCGAAATCCCTTGATAAGTACATAAACCTATGAATATGTTGTTTAGTTGCGATACCCGATAAACGTTCTTCGGTTGTTTCTATTGTAGGCTGGTGTTTTAGGTGCCAAGTGGTCACTTGATTAGTTCTGGGAATGATCTGGAGTCTCGCGGATTAGTGTATGAGCATAGATAAGAGCCTTTCTTCTTCTTGTTTTCACTCTTCAATCTCTTGGAGAAGTTGAAGTAAATGAGATTCATATCTTTTAGGTCACAGAATCGTTTAGTTTTGTATTCTTGACAATGTTTATGTGTGAAATGTCTCAGTTTATAATTTTCTGCTATATTCAATAATTTTTTATAAAAATTAATTTTTTATATGATAAATCTTATATATAAATAAAAAAAATACATATTTAGATATTGCCTTAGGCTCCCGGAAAGCTAGACACGGCATTGATGATGGGGACCTCGCGGATTAGTGTATGAGCATAGATGTATAGGAGCCTATCTTCTTCTTCTTTTTTCGTTCTTCAATCTCTCTGAGAAGTTGAGATAAATGAGTTTCATATATTTTAGGCCATAGAGTTGTTTAGTTTCGTATCCTCCTCTATAGTTTTCTTGACAATGTTTACGTTAAAAATGTCTCAGTTCTCGTGAAACCACTGTTCTTTTGGAATTAGACATGTACCGATAACAAGGAGAAATGATTCATATTTGTTTTTGAGCATACATAGCTCTAGTAGGTAACCCAAGAAACCAAATCCTAGACTTTGCACTACTTGTTGGGTAGCATTAAGCCTCGATTGTTTGTTTGGGGTTACTTGACGCCAAATGCAACAAAAAGCAACACCTCGCGTAAAATTATTAAGTATTTATCTATAGCTTTGATATTATTTACTCGTATAAGTTGGTATTGTTTTCCGAATCCCTTAGTAAGTATTGTTTTCCGAATCGAATTCAAAGAACTTGAGAGTTTTAGGTAATGTCATGTACTATGAAACAATGAGATGACAAAGAACATAAACATTTCAGACTTTCAGTGTATGATTCCTCTTCTGCAAATAATAAAATCTTGAGTTTCTCAAACTAATTTAGCAAAAATCTATTTTTCCTTGTACGATTAATTTTCTTCTAGAAGAGGAAAGTACTAAATTTCAGGTTCTCTTTAAATGCTTCTGCTTCATACCACAATCTTGCAAGTACTATAAAGTACAACGAATACGTCGTTGTTTCGCAGATCCGTATAAGAAAACTCGACCAGAAAACGAAAATCATTATTTGAATTTTTATATTCCAAGAGTTTTACTAAAAAAATGTCAAATGTAAATAATACTTTCTCCGCCCCATTTTAGATGATCTTTTAGGGAAAAAAATTTGTCCCAAATTAGTTGATTTTTTCGATTTTCTATGCAATATTTATTGTGTTTTTTTGTTGTTTTTGGCTTTTTGAATTCTGCAGATTTTTTTTTTATTGGTTGAATCATTTTGGAATTGATGTTTTATATTAAAAAGATAAACAATTAAATAATTTTTTAATTTGTGTGTAAAAACCTTAAAAATCATCTAAAATTGAAGAGATAGTACTAAACTACCCGTTCCTTAACAAACTGTTTTAAAAGGATAACAAAAGGAGACAAAGCGACAACGTTTTCGATCAGATTGGTAAGTTGAAAAATTCCATAAATACCCTTAAACCATCGTTGTCTCTTACGAAAGCAACTTTTGTAATTAATTTTCAGTTTGGTCTGAAAAATAAAACCAAATCCAAAATGGTATCGGATTCGGACCTCGTAACCCGACTCCGAGAAATCCTCCGTAACTCCGACCTCGACACAACGACTCCGGCAAACGTTCGCCGTCAACTCGAAGCATATTTCAGCGTCGAATTAACCGATAAGAAAGCTTTCGTCAGAGAACAAATCGATGCTTATCTCGAAACCGAAACCAAACCAGAAGAAGAAGAAGATTGTAATGGAATTGAAAACAATGAAGAAGAAGATGAAGAAGATAAAACAGAACAGTAATCTTTCTCTTCTCTTCTCTTATGGGTTTTGTTAAAAAAATGGAACTTTCTTGTTCTTTATTAAATTAATGTTTTTGAAACATTGAATTGTGTATTGATGATTGTGTAGAAGAGAGTGTGTTGTTTCTTATGATTGATTTAGATGAATTTTTGATTGTGTTGTGTGTTTTTGTTTATGTATTAGACCGGTAAAGGCTAAGAAGCGTCGAGGTGGGTTTAACAAAGTATCTCAGCTTTCTCCACAGTTAGAGAACGTTTTAGGAACGTCTCAGTTAGCTCGAACCGAGGTATGGCCTTTTTGTTACGATTTCTTGAGTTTTGTCTTCTGCATTTTTGTGAAATGTATAGTTGTGTTTTTACATTTTGGATTATATTAGGTTGTGAAGAAGATGTGGGTGTACATACGAGAACACAATTTGCAAGATCCGAAGAATAAGAGGAATATAGTATGTGACGAGTTGCTTCATTCGTTGTTTCGTGTGAAGAAGATTGATATGTTTCAAATGAATAAGGCGTTGTCGAAGCATATTTGGCCGCTAAATGATGGAGACGGTATTTTCCTTGTTATTTCACTTGGTTAGGTGGTAACTTGACAAGTTTATGATGTGAATGATTTATGATATTTTCAGTTTGTGTTAACAATGTGAAAGAAGAAGATGAAGATGAGACATCAGTGGAAAAAGATGTGAAAGAGGAGCAACACGAAGAAACGGAAGAGAATAACGAAGAAGAAAGTAAAGAAGAGAAAGAACCGCGTGTACGAAAACGCAAGAAAAGAAAGTTAGTTGGGGTTTTTTCGCTCAGATTCTTGTGTTTGTTGTATGGTTATATAGCTTGGCACCTTGAGGTTTTAGAGAAACTAAGTTGCTCTATTGAATTAGATTAGCCAAGTCCGAGGAGAAACCGAAGAAAAAAGGAGGCGGCTTTACCAAAGTTTGCAGTCTTTCGCCAGAGCTTCAAGCTTTTACTGGAATACCTGAGTTAGCTAGAACAGAGGTAACATAACTCACCTTTAGTGAATCCGTTTAGTTTCTTGGGGGGTGAGATGATACTTTATCTGCTAAATGAAATGGTTTTCAGGTTGTGAAAATGCTTTGGAAGTATATAAAGGAGAACAATTTGCAAGATCCATCTGATAAAAGGACAATAATATGCGACGAAACATTGCGGTCTTTGTTCCCTGTCGAGTCTATCAATATGTTTCAAATGAATAAATTTCTAACCAAACACATATGGCCTCTAGTACCAAAAGAGGAAGGTATTGCACGAGTTGGCTGTTCAACTATACCGAAAGAGGAAGGTATTTCACGAGTCAATTCTTCAACTATATCGCCTCTATGGCTTCTACCGATAGGCTAAAAAAATTTCGTCTTTCTTTGCATACACTAATCTTTGCGCGTCTTTTCTCCAGCAGGAACATCTAATGATCCAGAGAAGGGGAAGCAGAAGATAGACGAAGGTACGAAAAATGAAATTAAACTGATAACTTTTTGTATAATCAATTCTTGTTTGTTTAGCCAAGGTGAAAAATGAAATCATCTACGTTTTTAAACTATACAGATAACGACGAACCGAATGAAAAAGAGGCCACTTTCATGAAGACTGAACAATGATTAGTCAATTTTGGTAAGTTTCTTCATATAGATGAACCCATATTTAACTGATGTTGCGTAAGCATTTGTTATCTCTTAGTATATAGTGACAAAACTGGACCTGACCAGAGCTGTTTTGACTTCTGATTAAATGTTTTTTTAATCAGACTTTAAACTTAAATGTAATGAAGAAAAAGTGATGTACTATGATGCTATAGAGAAAGAGAGTTTTGGTTATGATCTTTAAACGCCATAAGGTGTTTTTCACTCAAAACTTGGAAGTAAAAAACTCTTGTTGGAGCCACCATTGAACCAGCCATAGTTTCTTGTTCAGTAGCTTCCACCACAGAGATGGAGAACAAGGTGAGGAGTTGACTCTTTCTCATGTTGTTTACCGGCAAAGATTAATCTTTGCTGGTCCGGAGGGATCCCTTCTTTATCTTGAATCTTCGCTTTAACATTGTCAATGGTATCTGAGCTCTCAACTTCTAGGGTAATGGTTTTACCCGTAAGCGCCTTGACAAATATCTGCATACCACCTCTCAACCTGAGAACCAAATGGAGAGTTGGTTCCTTCTGGATGTTGTAATCCGCAAGAATCTCAAGATTGCATATGGTTTTACCAGTTAAGATGTTGCCGGTAAGACTAGTCAAAAAGTTAACCTTAGCAAACTCTGGTTAGTCTCAGACTTCTTGGTTGACAAAGACTATTGCTGTTTCATAGAAGGCACTCAGCTCCACAAACGTGTGTGAGT
Organism: Arabis alpina; assembly: GCA_900128785.1. Lineage (NCBI taxonomy): Eukaryota > Viridiplantae > Streptophyta > Magnoliopsida > Brassicales > Brassicaceae > Arabis > Arabis alpina. Next base: position 7,421,528 of record LT669791.1, on the reverse strand, counting down.
TCTCATTGACTTAAGAAAATAGAAAAGTCAAAACGAAGACCCAAACACAAATTTTCCAGGAAATCAAGACCCTTCTCAACATGTTAAATACAAAATCTGAGTGTTTTTATTTTTATTTTTTTAGAGAAGAAAAACATAAAAGATGAACAAGGCGACTGAAATGGTAGTAGGTGCTTTTGGAGGAACCATAGCCTCTGAAATCATGAAACTTGTGATTGCAGAAGCAAAGAAAGTGTTGGCTTTCAAACATGTATCTAAAAATCTCGCATCAACCATGGAGGATTTGCGTCCGATTGTCAAAAAGATCGAATCGTTCCAAAGAGTTGAAGAACTAAAGACTCTGATGGATACAATCGCTAGAGGTCGTGACTTGGTTCAGAAATGTTCAGGTGTCAAGCGATGGAAACTACTGAAAAAAGCTCATTATACAAGAAAGGTCGTGAAAATCCAAAAGGAAATGGTCAGTTTATGTCAGGTTCAGTTACAGCTTCTTCACCATAGGAACCAGTTGGAGTCTATGGAAGAGATTAAGAAGCTCAACCTTTTGATGAAAGAGGTTAATATCTCTATTAAGAAGTTCGACGATTTCATGGAAACTGTTGTTGGCTCACTCGAAAACACAAGCAGTTCAAGGTCCGTGTGTAAGTTCCCGAAAGTCGAAGGAAAGAAGCTTACAGCGGTCTGCGAGGTAGAGAGGAGCTCGGTGACATCGAGCTGAACTGATCAGTGCAATAATCTTGGAGTTAGAACACTAAAACCAAGATCATATCAGCACGTACTAAACAAATCTATGTATTTTTTTAAATCTCTTTGTAATCATTGATCATTTTTAATACAAATACATTTCGTTGATTTTGGTCTTATTATTATCTTAGGTTCATCACGAAGATTTAGACATTAATTCTTCTTTTATCCAATAATCAAATATTTAGCTGTGAGAGTTAGCATTCACATAAGCCATTGATAATATTATCCAAATCGTCATTAAGAAGCTCGACTTTTTGAGTGTTCATGCGCCTATTCATAGAGATCTATGTTTGGTTTGATATTGGATTGGCCATTGGTAGAACTCAATGCAGTGAAAAAGAAGTGAAAACTCAAAACTTAGAAGTCAAAAACTCTCACACAATTATCATCTTCATAAGAAGCTAACCTTCGAAAGCTCTGGTTAGTCTCGGCTATCTCGGTTGGTCTCCAAAGACTACTGACTAAATGTTTTTAATCAGACTTTAAACTTAAATGCAATGAAGAAAGAAGTGATTTGTTATAATATTTCAACTTAGCTACGAGGATTTGCATAAATAGTATAGTGATGATCATTTTGGTCATGATCTTTAAACCACTACAAGGTGTTTTGTGTTTTCACTCAAAACTCGAAGTCAAAAACTCTGACATTATTATCACGTTGACCGCAGAGCGTAACAACGGGTTCTTGCACCGAGTCTAGACAAATGTTACAATCGAAATTCGAATCGTCGTTCGTATCATCAGAAGGAACCGATACTGGTAGAGTCTTGTTTAGTATTCTTGAAACAAAATGCACCTTCTCCATAGAGTTCTCCTAGTAAAGCAGCGTCTTCATAAGTTTGGTCCATAGCCATTGCTCCAAAGTCTGAAACAAAATGTGTTTTCTAAAGATTAGAGATTCAGATAAATACAATAAAATTAGATTAACAAGTGAAGCACACAAAGATTAAGCCTATGAAAGTCCTAGGTATGGTGAGAATTAGGTTATTCAGAAAAAACTAAACTTTTATATATCCAGCTAAAAAAGAACCCTAAAGTTTTGAACTTTGAATCTAATTGAATCAAACACGAACAGGGTTTTAAGAATCTTACGAAAACTCGTAACCGATTATCACCAAATCTCATTTATATACAGACTCAATTGTTTCCAATTTCTATGTTTTTCTATTTCGTTATTATGTATATTTTCTTTTCCAAAAAATATGGTAAAATGCCATATACGTACAATATACAATATTAGTCTATGATTTGTTCCGACACGAAAAGGAAACGATATAGTCAAGAAACAAAGTTGCGAGCCGAGTGAATATATACAAATATGAAAACTATCACCATTGCAAGGCTAATTTTTACTACATAAGAGCTCAAAGACATTGACTTGCATTTCCATTGCAAGCCTGTTTTGGTAAGTTTTTTATATAGACGAACCGATATTGAACTGATGTTTAAGCATTTGTTATAACTCTTATTAGTATATATAGTGACAAAACTGGACCTGACTAAATGTTTTTTTTTAATCAGACTTTAAACTTAAATGCAATGAAGAAAAACTGATGTGCTTAAATGTTTCAACTTATCTACCAAGAGTTGTATTTTTTTTTTTTTTTTTTTTTTGTCACTACCAAGAGTTGTATATATAGTACAGTGATGTTATAGAGAAAGAGAGTTTTGGTCATGATCTTTCAATCAAAACTCCAAGTAAAAAACACCTCAACTAGAAGTTAACCCTTTATTTTTATTTTATTTTAGAAGTTAACCTTAGCATTCTCTTTAGCTAGTCTCAGACACTAAAATCAACTCGGTTCACTGCCGAGAGCAGGGAGCACGATTCGCAAGATCCAAAAGAACAGAGACCCAATATGTGACGAGACACTCCACTCCTTATTCCGTGCAAAGACTATTAATGTTTCAAATGAACAAGATTTGGCCACTAAGTGATGGATATGGTATTTTTTCCTTGCCCTTTCACTAGATTTGGCATTTCAATACGTTTTATGGGATTTACAGTTCTTGTGAATGGTTTATGTTTACAAGGTGTGTTACAAAACTGAAAAGAGGAACATGACTATGACATCAATGAAAAGAGATGAGAAAGAGGAGCAAAACGAAGAGGGGGAAAATATTAGATTGGTGAATAAGAAAAAGAACTTGAATTATTCTTGACAAGACTCTGAAGCAAATTTGGTAAAAACGTATCCATCAAAAGTTAACATAATAGGAAAAGAAAAAAAGCCAAAGCACTAAAGAGTAAAGACTCAATGTTGGAGCCACCATTGAACAACCCATCCTTTCTTATTCAGAAGCTTCCACCGCGTAAACGAAGGACAAGGTGCAGAGTTGACTCCTTTTGGATGTTGTAGTCCGCAAGAGTACGGCCATCCTCGAGCTGTTTACCCGCAAAGATAAGTCTCTTCTGTTCCGGAGGGATCCCTTCCTTGTCTTGAATCTTAGCTTTAACATTGTCAATGGTGTCTGAGCTCTCAACTTCTAGGGTAATGGTTTTATTGGTAAGCGTCTTGACAAATATCTGCATACCACCTCTCAACCTGAGAACCAAGTGGAGGGTTGATTCCTTCTGGATGTTGTAGTCCGCAAGAGTACAACCATCTTCGAGCTGTTTACCCGCAAAGATTAGCCTTTGTTGGTCAGGAGGGATTCCTTCTTTATCTTGAATCTTCGCCTTGACGTTGTCAATTGTATCTGAACTCTCAACTTCTAGGGTAATGATTTTACCAGTGAGTGTTTTCACAAAGATTTGCATCACCATCTAGAAATAAAAGCACAACTTTCATTAGCACACACACATTATAAAAAACTAGGCAACTACTATAACATCAATCTTTTGGACACAACATTGAAAAGTATATCTAAAAGACCATACAGTTCTAACAACAATAAGAACAAAAGATCGAACAGAAATCTCGAAGAGACATATATACCTTTGAGACTTGAGAGAGACGATTTGAGTAAAGTTTAGCAGAGCAATTAGGGTTTACGAGAGAGCAAGAATTGAATTACAACGAGGTGAAAAACTCTCTTTATAGTCTTTGATTTATAAAATACTAGTATTATGCCCGGTGCTACGCACCGGTAGATTCACATAAAGATAAAGATGCATTTGATTAAAAATGATATTGAAAAATAAATAAATATAGTTTTAAAAGTTTTATAAAAAGAACTACTCATTTTCTATTAAAATTCAATGTAAAAGGATGAATAAAATCTTGGTAAATGATTTAGCTATAGTTTTACGATCCATTCTCGTCGAGTTATTCAGGTAAGTGTGAAATTAAGACCTAAATATTAAATACATTGTAAAATTATAATATTGGTTTCATTCTTTTGTCATCTAATAGTCTTTTATACAAACGTAAAAAACTATCGATTTATTATCTAATCTATTTTGTTGTGACTTTATCTTACACTTGTTGTAACTTGTAACCTACTTTCAAAACTATGACCCTTTATCAATAAAATAAGTTTCGGGTAAAAAATATATAGAATATATATATTTAAATGATATTAAAACTAACTGTGAACTTTTATTTTCTCTCTTGATTTTTTTTTCTTAAATACAAAATTTAACTTCAGAATGGTGAAAGCAAATACTCCCTCCGTTATTTTTTAATTGATGTTTTAGAGTGATTTTTTTGTTTTGTTTAGATTGATGTTTTCAATTTTCTATGTAAAATTAATTGTGATCTTGAGTTTTTAAATTCTGCAGTTTGTTTTTTTATTGGTTGATTTTTTTTGGAATTGATGATAAAACATGTTTTGTTTTGAAAAAATTAAAAATTAAATGATTTCTTAATTTGTGTGTAGAAACTTTAAACATCAAACAAAAAAGAACGGAGGGAGTATAAACCATTTTTATGGAAGCTTATAAACCATTTTTATGGAAGCTTTTGGTAGAATCTTAAGCATTACTGCTCGAATATCTTTAGCTTCATTTTGATTAAATGTGTTTTTTTTTAATGTACATATCTTTTTCTTTACCAAAAAAAGATGGTGGAAGTTCTCATCAACACACACAGAGGCATAAAAATCTTATTTACAGCAACAAAAAAACGTTGTCAATTAAACTCCCAGATAAAACCATATCTCAACGCCATGTTTGTAACGGAAAGAAGATGCAGAGATGTTGACATTGTTCCTTCATGTTAGTCTCCTCTCTTTTTACCTTTCCATTATCTATTTGGATCTTGGATCTTGACCATGCTCCTCCACGTTACTCTCTTCTATTGCATCGCTGAGACGGGTAATTCTTATTCTTTTCTTATACGTCGTTTAAGCATCATGCCTTTTAGAATAAAGGTCTTTCAGTTCCAAACGACCAAGAAAGTCTTCACCTATGTTTATAAAAAAGAGTGTGAAACTAAACAGTATCGACATGCCGATTATGTTCTACTACCTGATCAAAAGTTGTGTCATCTCTTTTTCTTAAAGCCAACTCCTTGAAATCCCTTGAATCATTCTCCTCTTGATGACATAAAGTAAAATGAAAGGATTAATCCTTTGGAAATCAATAGTAAACCGTGTTTCAATTATGGTGGAGTTGTGTAAATAGATTTCAGAAAAATTGTAGCAATACCTTTACTTTTTGGTGTTTCATCAATGTGTGTGGGTGGACAAAATGATCCCTAGTGATGAGCATTTGCCATCTGCATATTAATTTGAAGTGATCTTAAAGGTTGCATCTTCCTGTTAGACCTTGAAAAGAAAGTAAAACAATGCAAATCTCACATCTCAAAAATCAAGACAGATCATCAATTCATCATCCAATAGACGGTAAGAATTCAAAATCCAAGCAACACAACAATGAGGTCCCATTCACCTAGATTAATCACCATTGCATGGAAACAGGGCCGGTCCTGAGATTTTACGGGCCGCAAGCAAAAAAAAATTTGGGGTACTATTTCAAAAGGAAAACAAAATAAACAAAATGATTAAAGGGGGATTTGAACCTTCCACTTCTCATTTATACTATGTACCCCATAAACCAACTAGAATAAAGAGAATTTTTACATATTTTAGGGCCAAAATTATATATAAGCAAAATTTCAAAAAAAATTGAGCCGCAAGCGTGAGCTTGGACTGCTTGCTCTCAGGGCCGGCCCTGCATGGAAAGACCGTGAATCCCTTTCTTTCCTCTTAGATACCTGAATAAAAAAATATTTTTCATCCATGGCGGATTTAATGAGAAGAAATATGACGATGAAGAAAATGAGACAGACGTAAGCAAGAGGAAAATCTTTGAAAACTTTCAGAAAAAAACCATCTGAACTGGAACCACGAAAAGGATTTGACTTCTAAAACTATTTGTAGTGTTTTTTTTTTTTGAAACTTAACTATTTGTAGGGTTCTTAAATAAAATGACGAATAAACTTGAGAGATCTATTTATTATGAGAATCATGCAGTTTTTCTGAGAGACGTTGGGGGCGAGAAATAGGGATCATGCATTCGTGGGTGAAGAAGTGTAGACACAATGTCACCAATATTTTGTTCTGATTTTTGTTTTGTCCATATTAACTTGATTTAATTATTATTTTGTTTAATTTTAAATTTATTTATTTTTATTAATCTATTTAAAGTGAAATATTTGTCACATGTCACAGTCTTATTAGTGAGGTGACTTATGATTTAGTAGTAAAGGATAAAAGAAAATAGGAAATCTCAAATAAACGGAAAATCTGCTTAGAAACTGACTCAACCAGAAGGTTCTAGGCTTATAACGGAATAAACCAACTAACCAAATTGAATATAAAACCCGAACCGACATTAAAATTTAAAAACCAAACCAAAATTTCCTTTTATGTCGTGAACAAAGTAGTGGTTTGATAACATGTTTCTATATAGGGAAAAGGAATTTTGGTCATGATCTATAAAAACACCACAAGGTGTTTATGTGTTTTCAATCAAAAGTTGGAAGTAAAAGACTCTGACACTATTATCACCTTAACAATAGTTTTGATAACCTTGGCGGCTTGAGTTAGTTACTAACTTCACCATTGTGTGAACAGAAGCAAAAACAGACCTGACTTAGAAATGCTCGAAAGCTGTAGACTTCTTGGATGTTTTTTAGAAAATCCACACCAATTGCAACTTCTCAATGTCCCAGTTCATTACCAAAGCTGAAACGGATCACATTACAAAGTTTACAAGAGACTGACATAGACTATTGTTATGATATGACTAGAGATTACCTTAGCTGCCTAGTGGATATTTGAAGTTGTTTATTCAAGACACTCCGCTTCACAAACGTGTGTGAATTCTCATTGACTTTAGTAGAAACGACAACACGAAAACACGTAAGGTAACTCTCATTGACGAATTCTCACTGACATTAGAAAATAGAAACAACAAAACACAAATTGCCCATGAAGTCAACTACTACAAAGATTGCTTTCCCTACTCAACAAGTTAAAATTTAAGAATCTGAGTGTCATTTTCTTATTTTTGAGATTCTAGGTTTTCTATATATAGGGGCTAAATTTGTGAGAAAGAGAAAGAAAAAAAAGAGAAACTTTTAACCAAAAAGAAAAGAGAAAAAAAGAGAAACTTCTGACCCAAAAAAAGATAGAAAAGAAGAGAAACAAAGATGAACAAGGCCACTGAAATGGTAGTTGGTGCTTTTGGGGGAAGTTTAGCATCTGAGATCATGAAACTGGTGATTACAGATGCACAGAAAGTGTTGGCTTTCAAATACGTATCTAAGGATCTCGCATCAACCATGGAGGATTTGCGTCCTATTATCGAAAAGATCGAATCGTTGCAAAGTGTTGGAGAACTAAAGACTCTGATGGATACAATCGCCAGAGGTTGTGTCTTGGTTCAGAAATGTTCAGGTGTCCAGCGATGGAATCTACTCCAAAAAGCTTATTATGCAAGAAAGGTCGTGAAAATCCAAAAGGAGATGGTCAATTTATGTCAGGTTCAGTTACAACTTCTTCAGCATAGGAACCAGTTGGAGTCTATGGAAGAGATTAAGAAACTCGACCTTTTGATGAAAGAAATTAATACTAATCATCAAATCTTGATGAAAGAGATTAGTACTAAACATCAAATCTTGATGAAAGAGATTAATACTAATCATCAAATCTCCATTAAGAAGTTCGACGATTTCATGAAAACTGTTGTTGGTGTTAGGTTTGACACCAAACCGGGCTCACTCGAAAACACAAGCAGTTCAAGGTCCATGCATAAGCTTAACGCGATCTCGATGACATCTAGCTGAACAGGTCAATGCAAGAATCTCGGAGTTGGGGCCACAGTCCCAAAAGGGAAGTTGAGCTCGAAGGAAAATTAGAAAAGTAAGCCTTCCGACTTCAGTGAGATGATCCATTACTACACGCTTTATATATATGTACTTTTCAAATCTCTTTGTAAGAATATCGATCATTTGATCTTTTTAATACAAATACAATTTGTCGATTTCGGTCTTATTATCATCTTAGGTTCATAACGAAGATTTAAACCTTAATCCAATAATCAAATATTTAGATGTGAGAGTTACCAATCACATAAGCCATTGATAATTTTATCTAAATCGTCATTAAGAAGGTCAACCATTTTTTTTTTTTGCTAAACTAAGAAGGTCAACCATTTCATGGAAGAGATGAATAATAATCACCAAATCATCGTTGAGAAGCTCGACTTTTTGAGTGTTCCTGCACCTATTTATAGAGATCTATGTTCGATTCAGGAGCTTGATACGGTTCATATTGGATTGGATTGGCCATCGGTAGAACTTGATGCAATGAAAAAGAAGTGAAATGATAACATGTTTCAACTTAGCTACTAAAATTTGTATAAATCATAGTAAAGTGATCCTATTATGCGAAAGAGTTTTGGTCATGATTTTAAAACATTACAAGGTGCTTTGTGTTCTAAACTCAAAACTTAGAAGTCAAAAACTCTCAATTATCATCTCCATAAGAAGCTAACCTTCGAAAGCTTTGGTTAGTCTCGGATATCTCGGTTGGTCTCCAAAGACTACTGACTAAATGTTTTTAATCAGACTTTAAACTTACATGCAATGAAGAAAGAAGTGATTTGTTATAATGTTTCAACTTAGCTACGAGGATTTGCATAAATAGTATAGTGATGATCATTTTGGTCATGATCTTTTAACCACTACAAGGTGTTTTGTGTTTTCACTCAAAACTCGAAGTCAAAAACTCTGACACTATTATCATGTCAAGAAGTTAAAACCTTAGCGAGCTCTAGTTTTATCAACAAAAGAAAAAAGAACTTGAATTATTACTAACAAGTAACAAGACCTTGAAGTTTTGGTAAAAACATATCCATCAAAAGTTAACATAATAGGAAAATAAAAAAAGCCAAAGCACTAAAGAGAAAAGACTCAATGTTGGAGCCATGTTTGAACCAGCTAGCCATAGTTTCTTGTTCAAAATCTTCCACCACGGAGACGGAGGACAAGGTGAAGAGTTGACTCTTTCTGAATGTTGTAGTCCGCTAAAGTCCGACCATCCTCTAGTTGTTTTCCGGTAAAGATTAGCCTCTGTTGGTCCAGAGGGATTCCTTCCTTGTCTTGAATCTTCGCCTTGATGTTGTCAATAGTGTCTGAGCTCTCAACTTCTAGGGTAATAGTTTTACCAGTAAGCGTCTTGACAAATATCTGCATACCACCTCTCAACCTGAGAACCAAATGGAGAGTTGACTCCTTCTGGATGTTGTAGTCCGCAAGAGTACGGCCATCTTCAAGTTGTTTTCCGGCAAAGTTGTTTTCCTTCCTTGTCTTGGATCTTGGCCTTGACATTGTCAATTGTGTCGGAGCTTTTCGACATCAAGAGTTATGGTCTTGCCTGTAAGAGTCTTTACAAAGATTTGCATTACCATCTTTAGGAAAGTTTAGCAAAGCTTTTAGGGTTTGCGAGAGAGCAAGAATTGAACTACAACGATAGGAAAATCTCTGCTTATATAGACTTTGATTTCTTAAATATAAAAGGAAGTAGGAAATCTAAAATAAATGGAAAATCTAGCTAAGCAACCGACTCAACCAGAAAGTTCTAGGCTTATAACAGAATAAACCAACTAACCAAACTGAATATAAAACCAAACCAAATTTGCTTTTATTTAGTGAACAAAGAAGTGGTTTGATAAAATGTTTCAACTTAGCTAACCAAAATTTGCATAAATCATAGTACAATGACCTATACAGGGAAAGAGAGTTTTGGTCATGTTCTTTAAATACTACAAGGTGCTTTGTGTTGTAAACTCAAAACTTGAAGTCAAAAACTCTCACACAATTATCATCTCCACAAGAAGTTAACCTCTGGTTAGACTCGGACTTCTCAGTTGGTCTCCAAGCTAAACGGTTCACGGCCGAGACATGACACATGAATGGTTCGAGCCTCAGAGCAAGAGCTGCAGTTGCAGTTGTACCTTCTTCTGTTTCGATAATATTTACGTTCCAAAGCTCTATCAGTCCGCTTTCCATACCAACCGCCACGCACCCCTTTTTCTCTTTGTGGTCTAGTCCCGTCCAAGCAACAGCTGTGACACTGCTCCCGAACGTAGGCAAGGTAAGAATCTGTTTGACGTTGGCGTTATTTTCAATAGACCAGATCTTCACAGTCTTGTCTCTTGATGAAGTTGCAAATTGGTGGCCAAATGGGTTCCATGAACATGCCCATATGATTCTCTTGTGTGCTTCAATCTTAGCCATGAGTTTGTGACTAACTTCATCATTGTCTAAATAGAGAATGAGCAAGGAAGACAAACATACAGAGAGACTTAGAGGACTACAGAGAAATTTGAGAGTAATCAAGAATCAAGTTCACGAGTTTGTTTACCTGTTCTTTGGATCGAGAAAACTGAGAAGTGGCGATCTCTTGAGACAGACAAGAGCAGAGTGTCATCAGAAGAGAACTCCAAATGTGTCACTGTCAAGCTGTGAGATTGCAATCGACCAACAGCTTTCCATGTCCCAACCTCCCATAGCCATATTTCCGCCATGGCTGCAGATTGAGCCTGAAGAAAGTTTGTGATTATTTTTATAAGATTGGCTATTATCGGAATAGAGAGGATCATCGAATAAGGTAAAATCTGAAATCCGCATTAGCTTACCTTACACGACGAAGCAACAAGGTTTCCCTTGTGGTCACAGCAGAGAGAGAAGAGTTCATTACCATGACCATAGAGTTTATGAGATTCTGGCCATAGAGTATGAAACGCAAGCTGATCTTCGACTGGAGGCTCCTTCAACTCTGCTGGAGCTGCCTCTGGAACCGTCTCCAGTGTATCCATACCGTCTCCTCCGCCATTTCTCTCCAGTGGTTCATTAGAAGCTGCAAAAAAGGGGGGGAAAAAAACAATGAATCTCAAGATTGCATTTTGGTAAAACGCTAGAAATGGTGTGGAATCAATCAATCACACTCACAGTGTAAGTAAATAGGTTTCTGTGATAAACCAAGAGCAGACATATTTGCGCCAAGAACCTGCACATCTGCTTCTAAATCCTCGAGAAAGCTTCCTTCTCTACCGGCACGAGTGTGGTTCAGTGTCTTCAAGAAAGATAGAGGAGCCTCAAACACTCTCACAACTTTCTCCTCTGCTCCACTTACAAAACGGTGGTTGCCTTTACCTTGAACGATAGCAACACAGTTAATGTCATGCCCGTGAACCTGAGGACGAGCCAGTTCATGCCAACGTTCATCCTCTGCTTCATCACCCTCTTCACTCTTCCATGATGAGAACACACGGGTCGTCTGCAATATCGCGAATTTGCAGAATGAAAATGTCAAGGACCCTAAACCATATATTCATACAATGAAACTATTAGAAGTCTGTAAACACTAAATCCTGACCTGATCGTAGCTCACAGAGAGCAAGTACTCGCCATTTTTATCCCACGTGACATCAGTCACAGCAGCAAAGTGACCCGACGGGACTTTCTGAATCTGCCAGTTCTCAGACTCTTTGCTGCTGCTGAGATTTCTCCACAGATAAAATGATCCACCGTATCCATGAGCCAGAATCGACATAGCGTCTGGGCTCCAGTGGCCACCGAAGAAACCAAGAGCACAGTGACTAAGCTCTCCTACACACACAACGTTCACCCACACACCCGTTGTCTTCTCAGGTCGCCAAATCATCATTGTTTTGTCCATTGAAGCCGACAAAATGCTCAGCGGTTGATGGTTAGTTAACTGCCCGTCAACCATATTGGTGACTGGAGGTTGCCATTCCACGGAATAGACCCAATCTTCATGTCCAATCAGAACTGATTCAACTGAAATCTGATATGTGAGTGTCCCTGAGACGAAAACTGGGCCATCAATGTAAGAAGCTAGAGTGATTTCTCTTTTCCATGAGCCAACATCACCGACTAACACGAATTTCCAGATCCGAATGACTTTGTCTTGAGAAGAACTCACAAGCATAATACTATCGGCGGTTTCTTTTGTCGAGTGTAACGGTAATGAGAAGTCCAAACTCCGAATCCAATCTGTGTGGCCTTTAAGCTCACAAACAGAAGTAAACTGAAAAGAAGAACAAGAAAAGAGTCACTCATAAAATCAAAACCTGAGAGTAGATTGCGAACAAAGGCAAAAGCGTGACATACCTTTCCTGTTCTTTCTCCAGAGTAAAGTTTGATTTTGTTGTCCAATCCACCCATTGCAAGAGCAAATCGTCCAGGATTTTGAGGCAGTTCCGCTAATGAAAGCGTCACTATTGCTTTAGAGTCAGCAGAGAAAGAGTCCAGACACAAAATCTTACATTCCTCTACAACAAAAGAACACGAGGATGAAATTTTGTTTTATCCGAATCGAATAAACTACAGGTAGGTCGAGAAGTTTGAAGCGGAACCAAATGCTTACCACTAGACTGAGACGGAAAAGAAACATCCCAGACATTCACAACTCCATCTGAAGAAGCAGAAGCAAACATTGCATCGGTTTCAGAAACCATATACGCATTGATGCAAGTTACACCTTTCTTGTGAGACCTTGGTAGTTCCAATACATGTCTCCACTGATATTAAACAAAACAAGACAAATAATAAGAATCAGAGAATAATACAGAAACTGTAAAGAAACTCAGATAAAATTGAGATTGAAGTGCTTTTACATTGTTATTGACAGTCGATAGTTCCCAAAGGATGATGATACCATCTGTATCACCTGATAGTAGATAATGTCGGTCCAAATTCTTCGCTGCAAGCAACCATAGAATGTTTAGAGAAAAGAGACTATAAATAGAAATTTGAATGCTTATGCCTTCACATTTGACTAAAGACTTGTCTAAAACAATAGCTATAACCCAAATTCTTCAGTCTAAGACTCTTCTAAAGTTCTCTATTTGGTGAAACAGAACAAATGAGAAACATCAAAAGTCTCTTCCTTATGTCTATGCAATTCAACATACTACAAACACTAACTCTCTAACAAACACAGGTTCCCATAAACCTAATGGTTTCAAAACTAGAGCAAGTAAGCTCACAAACACAACAACAAGAAGAAGAAAGTACCTTTGAAAGCAAACTTGGAACTAGGTAACCAATGAGTACAATTCACAGAAGCTTTATGACAAGGAAGTGTAGTAAGAACCTGTGCAGTCTGAAAACAAACCAAAACCAAAACCAAAACAAACACCCAACAAAACTTAAAAATCACATCTTTACTTTTGAAAAAAATCAAAAAAATCACATCTTTCGATTAAAAGATGAGAACCTTAGGACAGAAAACAGCAACAGCGTTTTGGGCACCGTAAGAAACAAGACCAGAAGCTCCCCAAGAAACATTATTGACAACTCTATTGCATCCTGCTCCTATAAACACTCTCTTCGCTTCGACTTTAGTATTCTCTGACATCTTTTACTTCGTTGGTGATAACTCTCCTTCACCGGAAAGTTCGCCGGGAACTTTGATGCTATAAATTCCGGTAACGGCGGAGCAAAGAGGAAAGGAAACTAACGAGGGTTACTCATTGAGCTTTGAATGGGCTGAAATTTATAATGGGCCTATAAAATGAATAATGGGCCCAATTAGAGAAATTGAGCCCGTTTAAAAATTTGTGAAATGATTTTATATAGTACATTACTACTAGGTGGTTGTTTGTTTTTTTTAATCTTTTTGGACCAAGACAGATCAGTCCATAAGTTCGGTTTTAAACTAATTTTTAGGAGAAGTGATTTGATTCTAGGTTAGGTGATGCCAATTATAGATGGATTTATAAGTACTATTAGACTAATAATAGTCACTTCTCATTTCTAGGTAGATGAAGTTATATATAGGGGTTTTAGACATTACAAGATGTTATATCTAAATTAGAAGAGACAATTAGCTTCAAAGGTAAATAAAGAATGGGTATGTTTTGCGATTTGATCCGCTATTGACATAAGCATGGGTGAGATAGTACTAGACCGCAACCACTTCTCTTTACTAGGTTGGAAATATTGGGGGAATTTTTAGCTATTACAAAAGGTTATATCCAAAATCGACAATGAAGAAAAGACATCTAAGTTTTGCGATTTTGATTCGCTATATAATTTGCTTATCGCGATGTGGATGAAAGGGAGATTATATTGAACTTCTTTTGAAACGTCATGAAATTGTGATCAAAATATTCTTCAAGAAGGCTTGGCTAGTTTCCCTTAACAAACTCAATACAAAATGGTATGCATATAAGCATAACAAGTAGATAAAACTTTGAATTGAGTAATGAAGAGAGGCAACGAGAAGAATAGTGACAAAGAAACATAATGATGGGAAAAGGAATCATACAAAAGTCGTGTAGATACCAATTAGGTATTGTTGTTGTCACGTGAAAGATTCTTTATAGAGAATAGTGATAGTTATTTTTTTGGTATTATTCCATTTTTCCACCTATCTACTTCGACAAAAATCCAAATATATACATACTGTACTTATCAGTTACTAACCCACTACGAAATATGGACATTCTATTAATTTTTCTCTACAAAAATTCTAGTTTCTAAAACACAAGTTCATGATAGATTTAAAATTTTAGGTGAATGCTTTACGTTTGCATTATGCATGTCATATATTTACTCTCTTTTTTTTTATTAATCCATATATTTACTTTTTTGAACACAACATCTTCATTACTTCATGTATATATATGTATTTCCAAACTATGGAATTGAATTGAGAGGGGAAAAGACAATTATTTGAAAGTTTTTTATTCAGAATTCTATCTTACAATATACATGTATAAATATATATATATATATATATATATATATATTTTATTTTATTTTCGTAATACTACATAATACATGTAAGTTTTTATATATATGAATGTGAAATGTTACATATAATTGTATACTAGCTCAAATACCAATCACATTTTTTTTTGGATTCAACTAATTCTAGCGAATAATAGTTACGTAATTGGTTATATAGTGTTTTGTCATCTATCTAGATTTAAATTCAAATTTCCGCATAAGTACGATTTAAACAAATGAATCTAATTGGAACATAGTATATAAATGTAACTATATAAATGGTCTAAAGAATTGAAATATTGATTTTGAAGTAATTCTCAAAAGGAAGAAAAACAAACTTTTAAGACATGTATTAAAAAAGGTAGAAAATTGTGTTGATATTGCAAGGTTAATTGGCATGTTTGACACGCGTCATTTTTCTAAAGATTAACTAAGTGTATATTTAGAAATAAAATCTTAAGTTAATTGATAAATCTAATATTAATTTAGTATTCATATTTTGAAGTAAGTAATAATAAAAACATACTAAATTTTTCTTAATTTATCTATTGTATATTTAAAAATGTATTATTATGTAGTGGCATGTTTGACGCGTGTATTTTGAAATAAGTGCATGTGTTGACGCGTGTTGATTCTATCAAAACTAAATTTTGTGCATATATAGAAGAAAATCTTGAGTTAATAAGTATGTTTTGGAAAGAAATTAATATGTTTGACGTGCGTTACACCTATTTGACCCAATCTATCTATAAATTGAGTAGGCTGATAGCAACATAGAAGAGATAAGTCGTAAAAAAACAAAGATGAAGTACACTGAGAATATGATGGCATGGCAAATGGTTTTCACCAAATGCCTATATGATCTTTTCAAGGAGGCTGATGCATTTGAGAGGGAATGCAATGTCGAAGTGGATATTGTGATCTTTCCTTCTGCTGGACCACCGTATGTATTCAAAAGTTCATGCGTCGAAAGACAGGTTAGGCGTTTTCGCAAACCTAATTTGAAGAAAAGGAGAAATATGTCATCGATGAAGCAAGAGAGGATTCCCAAACGTCAAGCCAAGATCGATCCTCTCTCAAAAGAATTGGAAAGAAACAAAGAGCATGAGAAGGTAAGTATTCTATTTTCATTATATCAATTTTGAAATAAATATATTGTTTGGAACCTTGAAAAAAAGTAATTGAACCATTTTATTTTATTTTTTTAACTAATCCCTACTGGTAGATCTTGATATTGAAAACGTTATCGAGTCATGAGAGAACATTATATTTTTTTTTTATATCATTATTTTTTATATCCTTTTTTTTGCTTCTTATAAAATATTATATTTTTCATAAATAGGTTCCGAGCAAGAAGTCAGAGGAGATCCTTGAAAAGTGTTATATGAAGGACATTACAGCTTTGAACTTGGAGGAGACAGATGTCTTGCTAAAAAAAATCGAAGATGTCCAAAATTATCTGATGAGTAAAGATGGGGCTTCGTCGTCTTCAGTGATGCCGAAAGATGGAAAAGATTAAATGTGAAGAGATAAAAACTTCATCATATCAAATCAATTCTCATTTTGTTTTCCCCTTCAAAACTTTGATTGAATAATTTCGGTTTGTGTAATAATTGAAGGAGGTCATGTCATTTATCTTTTTTTAGTCATATTGTCATAATCAATAAGACTATTAAGTTATGTTTAAAAAAAAAAGTGTGTCATCATGTTCAATTAAATTTGGTTTTAAGTTTTTTTTTTATCAGTTTATGGTATTAACTTAGACTATAGGATTCATCACATTAAGCACGAAATTAGATTCTTTGACTAAGACTATTCGACAAAACCAATGGAGATGAGAGAAATCGATGTGGATCCAATGCAATGGTACAAACTTCAATATTTGAGACTGGTATAATGGTATTTGTATATCATGCATTACGTCAAATGTGTATATTATAGAAAATTTGTAACATATATTTAAAACGATTGGTGGATGGGCAAGATTCTTGCTTCTATAAAAGAGGAAAATGATAATCTAACAAGCATATAAAATAAACAAATAGATAGAGATTCGATTGGCCTTTTCAAAATATTTGTCTCGCATTCGTAAATTCGAAGAATATATTGGGACACTTTTTTCAACAAAATGTATATTTCATGTTGGTTTCGTCAGACTAAATTATTCTCTGCACATGTAATGGTGAGTCAAAATATGCCTAATTGTATCATCCATTATTCTATTGAGAAAAACTCACCACTTAACTTTTGTAGGATAGTTAACATAAAATAATCAAACCAAACAAATAAATGTAAATTACATCGTATTCAAATTCAATTCTATAACCTTTTAAAATGAATTATATGCATATTAGAACTTGATGCGTAGAGAATAATACACGATTCTAAATGTTTTCATATTTTATTAGTTACCAAAAAATAGTTGGTACTGAAAATAATGACTTTAAGAATCCTAAATCATTATCTAGTGGACACATGTAAGAAACCTATTGGAGGGTGAGCTAGATAAGCATTTGCAAAAGTTATTCTTTGGACAAAATCTTCAACTTCACAAAAGCTCGAAATCGGAAAGTAGAAAAAAGATAGTAAGAACAATCACATTTCTTTGTGCCCGTAATCCCATGGTTTTAGTATCTTTGACTTTGACGCACCACATCTTTGAATTTAAGCTTTTAACCGACAATATTTGTATAATTCAATTATTTCTGAAGTCACAAAAATATCACAAACCCGAAAATGTAATGAAGTTTTTATAAACCTAACACTGTTGTTATTAATTTTGTTGGACCAACCATTTATTAGGAAACAAAACAGAAAGAGAGGTGAGAGTGTAATAGCTAGTAACCCATTCAAATCTAATGCAATACTATTAACCAACAAGAAATCATTTAACTCATACTATATGAAATCTAGCTGCATTTGTAATTGAAATGATTGTCTTAAATAATATTGTCACGCTTTTATCTATAGACCAATTATTATTACACACACATACATCAACAAAAACCAATATTTTTATATTATCTTTTAGAAGCCGAAGAATTACGTAATTTTTTAGAAACAACATATTTTTATTATCAAATTTTAAATTGTTGAAGATTTAATTTTTCACATAAAAATAATGCTATTAAAAAATTGAAAATGATCCAACACTAAATGCAATTGAAAGTGATGTTTCAAATAACGTTAAAACAATGGACAGCATATTTCCTTTTATGACTATATTCAACATTAATTGTTTTTTACACAAATGTATCTAACTTTAAAATAATACCGTAACACAAAAAGAACCTCTATAAATTAATATTAGAACTATAATATTTCCATAATTACTTGGCTGATAAACTAATTTAAAATTTAAAGTTTTTTATTGATCTATCGAGTATTAATTTATACTGTTCCGCTAATCGTATTTTAAACCACTCAATTTTTTTTTTTAAATGGAATGTGAATGGTAAAAAGTATAACAAAGTTTTGGTTGGAGCATGATAAAACCGTTTGACGTCGTGGATCAAGACAGAAGACATATTCGTTGTAGAATCGTCAATGTAACCGTTTTTTATAATTTGTAGTTAAATAATAAATCCAGACGTTAAAAAAGAAAATCACGAGTTTGGTAAGTTTTTTAACAAAAAAAAAAAATCACGAGTTTGGAATGAGTCAACTCGCAAGTAATCTAACCGAGTGGGAAAGAGAGAGATACGCGACGAAGCGAAGAGTTTAGTTTCTTCTATACCCCACAAAACAAAACAACACAACACAACACAGAATCTTCCTCTTCTATCAAAATCTTTTCTCTTTCAATAATACTCTCTAAAGATTCCATCTTTTTCTCATATAATAATCTCTTCACATAGATCTTATCTCATGTTGTTTTTATAAAGAGTAGATTTTTGTAATGACTTAAAGTTTGAGTTTTTATTTTTTTTTATCTTTCAAAGTTTTGAGATTTAGTTGAATAAAAATGGGATCTTTAGGTGATGAGCTTAGTTTAGGATCTGGGTTTCAAGTTTCAAAGATGATGAATGTTGCAGAACATATTAAGAAGCTTGAAGAAGAAAAGAGAAAGATCCAAGATCATCATAAACTTGAGCTTCCTTTATGTTTAGAGATTTTAAACAATGGTTTGTGTTTTGTGATTGATCTCTCTGTTTTGAGATTTTGTGTTTAGAAAAGTTTGAAACTTTATGTTCTGTTTTTGCAGCTATTTCGTGTTTGAAGGAAGAGAATAAGAAATGTTTAGTGAATGATGATACAAAACCATTGTTGAAAGATTTCATTTCTCTTGATAAAACTATTGGAGAAGAAGATGATGAGGTAATCAAGGAGAAGAAGTTTCAGCAATGGAAAGCTAATGATCATATCTTAAACCAAAGATTCTTAGAGGTAAAATTCTGAATTGAGAATGTTTTGAGATGATTTAGTACAAGGAATGAGTTTTGTGATTGTTTTTGGTTTGGTTTGGTTTGATTAGAGAAATGAGGAGAAATCTTCTATGTTGTTGATTCCTACTCCAAAGGTAGAAACCGGTTTAGGTCTCGGTTTAGCTTCGAGCTCGATAAGAAGGAAAGACATTGCTTCTAGTAGCTTTACCTCTATGGCACAACCACCAGCATTTCTTCAGCAACAAGCTTTGAGGAAGCAAAGAAGGTGTTGGACTCCTGAGTTGCATCGACGTTTTGTTGATGCATTGCAACAACTCGGTGGACCGGGAGGTAAAAGATAGAGAATCCCTTAAAGCATTGTGATTATAGTGATTGATCTTCTTGTTCTTGAGTTTGGTTACTTATATCTTTGTTTGTTTTTGGGTTAATAGTGGCAACTCCTAAACAAATCAGAGAGCATATGCAAGAAGAAGGTTTAACAAATGATGAAGTAAAGAGTCATTTACAGGTACTGAAAATGAAAAGGTTTTAGATCTTTGATTGTTTTAGTGATTGTTACTAAGAACCCATTTTTACATTTTCTGTGTTTATATGTAGAAATACCGGTTACACATAAGGAGGCCTAATAATTCGAATCCGGAGAAACAATCAGTAGTTGTTTTAGGGTTTAAGTTGTGGAATTCATCACAAGAAGAAGAAGGAGAATCATCATCAAAGAGAAGTGATTCGCAATCGGATTCACCTCAAGGTCCATTGCAATTACCTTTGTCAACAACAACTACTACAACAGGTGGAGATAGTAGCATGGAAGATGGTGAATATACTAAATCTGAGAGCTTTAAGATTGAGAGAGATTGAGATTTATGAACCAAAAACTCTCGATTCTGTTTTTTTGTTACTTTGATTTCATTACTATTAGTAGTGAATGAGAACAATAATTATAGAAAGATATAGATTTATATATAGAGAGAGAGCAATATAGAGGAGCTAAGAGTGAGTGAGGATGGTTCAAATTATTTGCAAGAGAGCAATATAAAATGTATGTTTTTTCTTAAACCGTTGTAATTTCGAACTCTCATGACTAAAAACTCAAATCTTAAAATAGAGTTGAATTAGTCACATTGAATAGTCGTAATTTTATGTTTGTTTGATAAGATTTTAGGTTACAAGAATGAAAATATGAATCTTTAGTTATATGTTGATGTTTTCTGGATTTAGAAAGCATAATAATAAGAGGAACAAAAGCATGTGTTTGGTCATTTATTTGGATTTATATATGCTTTGAATTTTTATTTTATTTTTTTGAAACTTTGCTTTGAATTTTGTTGTAAACAAATTTTGGTCAAGAGTATGCTTTGAAATTATGTTCTTCAACGCTCACCTAATCATTCGGTCGTTCTTTCAATCGATTAAAAAGGTCTTTAGTTTTGACCGACAGATATACGTACAATATATATTTAAATTATGCAGAAGAAAAATATACGTAGTAGATATTTTAATCTCCTTCGTATTAAAAGCGAAGTCGAATTATTTAAATTTATTAAACGTTATAATTTGATTGGTTGAAAACTATGACGTGTCAAGTAAAAATGATGACATGGCTTTGCTAAAAATATGACATGGCATACTAACATTATTTCTAATTAATATTTTAACACAAATTCTTATTATTATCTCAATAAATAAAATGAATGAAAAAATTTCGGATCTTTTTTCTAATTTAACAACCAATTTCAAATTTGTTTTTCTGGTCACACCAATTTCGGATTAAAAAAAAATATAACAAATTTTGGATTTTATGTGAAATCATAAATATATTTAATAACATAATCAACGGTTTTTGGAAGGTTTACAATAATATACGGGATTATTGGAGCCTTGGGTAAAATGCATATATTGTCATTACACTTTCAAACACATCCTAAGTAAACATGATTGCTGATTCACTGAACACGTTTAAATTATAATAATATAGAACACTAAATCCCTTCACCTATTTTTAGCCTCTTATAAATATTATAACACTATGTACATTGAGAAAAGGAATAAAATTAGTCGGAGAAGAAAAAGAAGATGTAAAAAACATGGGAAGACAAGTAAAATAAGAGACAATACAAAGACAATGATAGTATAAAAGTCATAGAAAGAACAAAATCCTTTTGACCAAAAAAAAAATTGAATAAAAAGCAAAATAAATTTGAATGAAAAAAGACAAATAAAAACCAGAACAGAAAGAGAGAAAAAATCGGAAGAAGAAGAAAATGTCTAAGAAGACAAAGAGGGTGAAGAGGAGACAAATTTGAATGAAAAGAATGTCTAGGAAGAATGAAGAGACTTAGAAAAACAAAACATAGTGACTTCGGCAACAAAAAATAACCTAAAAAATAACATAATAACGATACAAAAAAAAACAGCACAAAGGCGAAAAAGAAGATGACGACATAGAGACAAATACGAAATAGAAGAAGAAACGAAATCGTATAGAGTAAAAATACAGAAACAATGAAAAATAAGAAAAAAACGTATAGAAAACAAGAAGAAATACTAGAAAGATAAGGCAAATACGATCAAGATGAATAAACAAAAGAAGAAGAAGACTAAGAATTAGAATAAAACGAAGAAGAAAATCAGAAAATAACAAATGGTTGTAAAGAAGCATAAATAGAATAACAAAAATGAAGAAGAACGATGAAAACAAAGAAAAAAATAAGAAAAGCACGAGAAAAAAAAAGAAAAACCACAAAAATGTAAGATTAAACAAAGAAGACAATGAAAAAGAAGAAGAAAAATTAAACAAAGATCAAAAAAAAAATGTAGATCACTATTATTATTGATAAAATTTATATGAACGCTTAAACCAAAATAGAAAATATTAATGAATGATCATAAAATGTAGATAACTATGTATTCTCATTAATAGAGTTTACAAAATATTTATATATATGTGCAAGGGCGTACGTGAATCATTTAAGAATAATTTATAATATGTTTAGTATTAAATTTAAACATATTACGAAATATTGTTCACCCGCACACGGTGCGGGAAATTCACCTAGTTATTTGTATAAGTTATCTAGATAAATTGACAAAAAAAAAAGTTATCTAGATAAGAAAGCTGTTTTAGTTTTATCAAAATTAATTTGATTTTTTTATTAACAGAATCCTAAATCAAAATCTAGTCTAATTGTTCAAAATCTTGTGGCCAATCTATCTTGGAAAAAATCCCCAAAATACATACATCAAATAAAATTTTAGTTGCGTCTCATCTCGTTTTTTTTTTCTTTTTTTTTACAGTTTTGATTAATCATTCAACGAAAATCAGTTGTAAAATGGATAACAAAACTAAGTTTTTTCGGTGAAGTTCCAATACTATTTTTCTGAAACACATAAAAATTAGAAAGGTTCGGACATTTTTTTTCAAAATTAAAAACAAATAAGAAACATTTTTTCCTGTAAAGTTTCAATCACCCTAACAAAAAAAGAACATAAAGGTCTCGTGGAAAACGATGTAAATCTGTTGTCATTATGAATGTTTACGGATGACCAGAGTTCACAATATATCATTCAATTAACTGACCTCACTAAGTTGTTTTGATTTACGCAGCAATACTTCGATCACATCTCAACTAGATGAAAAACACTACATATAAAATTTATCATACTATTTTAAACGAGTGTAAAAGTCTAAATCATAGCTAAAATTGAAAAACAAATTGGAGAAAATCATTGTTGTTGATCAATTTTATCACAGGAATGTACATTTCCTGCCCTAAAAGAAATTGATGGAAATTTTGTTTTGGACTTTGAGTTTTGAAAATTGTTAGGAGTTCTTTTGGTTCGTATGTTTTTAAAAGGTACTAGTTTTAGTTTGGAATTGACAAAGAATTTTTGTTTTTAATAAAGCAAGGATGTTTCCAACTTTTATAGAATATAAGTATTTAACCGGCTATGTTGTAAAATGGATAATGTAACTCACTCCTATGAATGAAAACATGTTGTCGACAAAAAAAAAAAAAAAAAAATTTAACCGGCTCTTACGTTTTAAAACTATTATATTAGTCTAGTAGTTTAGTGGACATCACTGTAAATGATCATGTATGTTGAACCCAGACCTTCAACATAATATTTATAAAGAGATTAAATGGTTCGGAGATTCCCGTAAAATAAAGTCCAAACTCGATGATTGATTAATAGGGAAATAAGAGTTTGAATGGTTTTGTGTTTTATAGCTGCACCTCGTGAAAAGGTTGCCTACGTACCCTTAAAAAGGGATCAAGCCATTCGTAGTTCGGAGATAGAGGAAAGAAACGACCTTGTTATGTGCTGAGAAGTTAAGTGTTCGAGCTGAAAAGCTGGATGTTCGAGCCGAGGAGCTGGATAAGTGCTGAGAAGCTACGTGTTCGAGCTGAGGAGCTGGAAGTTCGAGCCGAAGAGCTGGATAAGTGCTGAGAAGCTAAGTGTTCGAGCTGAGGAGCTGGATGTTCGAGCCGAGGAGCTGGATAAGTGCTGAGAAGCTAAGTGTTCGAGCTGAGGAGCTGGATGTTCGAGCCGAAGAGCTGGATAAGTGTTGAGAAGCTAAGTGTTCGAGCTGAGGAGCTAGATATTCGAGCCGAGGAGCTGGATAAGTGCTGAGAAGCTAAGTGTTCGAGCTGAGGAGCTGGATGTTCGAGCCGAAGAGCTGGATAAGTACTGAGAAGCTAAGTGTTCGAGCTGAGGAGCTGGATGTTCGAGCCGAGGAGCTGGATAAGTGCTGAGAAGCTAAGTGTTCGAGCTGAGGAGCTGGATGTTCGAGCCGAAGAGCTGGATAAGTGTTGAGAAGCTAAGTGTTCGAGCTGAGGAGCTAGATATTCGAGCCGAGGAGCTGGATAAGTGCTGAGAAGCTAAGTGTTCGAGCTGAGGAGCTGGATGTTCGAGCCGAAGAGCTGGATAAGTGCTGAGAAGCTAAGTGTTCGAGCTGATGAGCTGGATATTCGAGCCGAGGAGCTGGATAAGTGCTGAGAAGCTAAGTGTTCGAGCTGACGAGCTGGATGTTCGAGCCGAAGAGCTGGATAAGTGCTGAGAAGCTAAGTGTTCGAGCTGATGAGCTGGAAGTTCGAGCCGAAGAGTTGGATAAGTGCTGAGAAGCTAAGTGTTCGAGCTGAGGAGCTGGATGTTCGAGCCGAGGAGCTGGATAAGTGTTGAGAAGCTAAGTGTTCGAGTTGAGGAACTGGATGTTCGAGCCGAAGAGCTGGATAAGTACTGAGAAGCTAAGTGTTCGAGCTGAGGAGCTGGATGTTCGAGCCGAGGAGCTGGATAAGTGCTGAGAAGCTAAGTGTTCGAGCTGAGGAACTGGATGTTCGAGCCGAAGAGCTGGATAAGTGCTGAGAAGCTAAGTGTTCGAGCTGAGGAGCTGGATGTTCGAGCCGAGGAGCTGGATAAGTACTGAGAAGCTGGATAAGTGTTCGAGCTGAGGAGCTGGATGTTCGAGCCGAGGAGCTGGATATGTGCTGAGAAGCTGGATAAGTGCTAAGTGTTCGAGCTGAGGAGCTGGATGTTCGAGCCGAAGAGCTGGATAAGTGCTGAGAAGCTAAGTATTCGAGCTGAGGAGCTGGATGTTCGAGCCGAGGAGCTGGATATTCGAGCCGAAGAGCTGGATAAGTGCTGAGAAGCTAAATGTTCGAGCTGAGGAGCTGGATGTTCGAACCGAGGAACTGGATAACCCGAGCAGGTAGAACACCTGTCTGCACGACCCGAGCAGGTAGAACACCTGTCTGCACGACCCGATCAGGTAGAACACCTGTCTGCACGACCCGAGCTGGTAGAACACCTATTTTCACGACTCGAGCAGTTAGAACACCTGTCTGCACGATCCGAGCTGGTAGAACACCTGTCTGCATGACCCGAGCTGGTAGAACACCTATCTGCACGACCCGAGCTTGTAACTTAGAGATTTTGAAGGGAAATTTTGGCTTTTGTCCAAGAAAAATTAGCCCCTTTCCTCAATGAGGTGCCTTCTCTATTTATAGGGAAAAAGAAGATTCAACCCTACTTTTGGTTAAGTTTCATGGGCTTTATTTATTGGTGGGCTTTTTAAAGGTTGAACTCAATTTGGGTAGAGTTTTAAATAAGGGTGCTAAACCTATATCCAACAGTAGCCCCCCCCCCCCGGTTCGTCGAACGATTGTTGAGTGAGTTCAACGCATTTACAGATAGTGATAAGCTCGATGTGGATTGAGGAAACCTTTAAAAAGGAGGGAATTTGGAACCGGTGAATGTTGGATTCCCAAGAAGGAATTGGGAAGGTGGAATTCCTGGGAATGACCTGAGGAGGTTGAATTCCTGATAGTGACCTGAGGAGGTCTAATTCTTGAAAATGACCTGAGTAGGTCGAATTCATGGGAATGGCCTGAGGGGGTCGAATTCTTGGGAATGGCCTGAGGGGGTCGAATTCTTGGGAATGACCTGAGGGGGTCGAATTTCTGGGAATGACCTGAGAGGGTCGAATTCCTGGGAATGAACTGAGGGGGTCGAATTCCTGGGAATGAACTGAGGGGGTCGAATTCCTGGGAATGACCTGAGGGGGTCGAATTCTTGGGAATGACCTGAGGGGGTCGAATTCATGGGAATGACCTGAGGGGGTCGAATTCATGGGAATGACCTGAGGGGGTCGAATTCCTGGGAATGACCTGAGGGGGTCGAATTTATGGGAATGACCTGAGGAGGTCGAATTTCTGGGAATGACCTGAGGAGGTAGAATTCCTGGGAATGACCCGAGGAGGTCGAATTCCTGGGAATGACCAGAGGGGGTCGAATTCCTGGGAATGACCTGAGGAGGTCGAATTCCTTGGAATGACCTGAGGAGGTCGAATTCCTGGGAATGACCAGAGGGGGTCGAATTCCTGGGAATGACCTGAGGGGGTCGAATTCCTGGGAATGACCTGAGGAGGTCGAATTCCTGGGAATGACCTGAGGGGGTCGAATTCCTGGGAATGACCTGAGGGGGTCGAATTCCTGGGAATGACCTGAGGGGGTCGAATTTATGAGAAGGTCGGAACCAACCTTTTTGCTCGGTGGAGGGTTGGATCCTGCTTTGCGGGTCGGAATCCGGCTTACATAAGTATACCCGTCTTGCGGCTAAGTGTGCGAGAAGTTTTCGGCTTAATTACTTAGGCATTCTTAGGAGTCTTGCGGGTCCGGCCCCGACTTTTAGGTTTGGTCAAATGTTGTGGAGCCTTTCGAGTCGAACAACGAATTAACCTCGATACGATGAGTATCGATGCGTCTATGAGAGTGACGCGTTATTTTTTATGTGTGGTCGATACCTGGCCAGGGTTCCGACCGTATTTTTAGCTCGGAGCTGTAGTTAGGTAACCTGAGAAGGTAGGTCTGTGTCCTAAGCAGCAAGACAGATGAGGTTTATACTTTTGCGTAAGGGATATCTCTAAAAGATTCCCCTACCTGGCGCGCCAAATGTTGAACCCAGACATTCAACATAATATTTATAAAGAGATTAAATGGTTCGGAGATTCCCGTAAAATAAAGTCAAAACTCGATGATTGATTAATAGGGAAATAAGAGTTTAAATGGTTTTGTGTTTTATAGCTGCACCTCGTGAAAAGGTTGCCTACGTACCCTTAAAAAGGGATCAAGCCATTCGTAGTTCGGAGATAGAGGAAAGAAACGACCTTGTTAAGTGCTGAGAAGCTAAGTGTTCGAGCTGAGGAGCTGGATATTCGAGCTGAGGAGCTGGATAAGTGCTGAGAAGCTAAGTGTTCGAGTTGAAGAACTGGATGTTCGAGCCGAAGAGCTGGATAAGTGCTGAGAAGCTAAGTGTTCGAGCTGATGAGCTGGATATTCGAGCCGAGGAGCTGGATAAGTGCTGAGAAGCTAAGTGTTCGAGCTGAGGAGCTGGATGTTCGAGCCGAAGAGCTGGATAAGTGCTGAGAAGCTAAGTGTTCGAGCTGATGAGCTGGAAGTTCGAGCCGAAGAGCTGGATAAGTGCTGAGAAGCTAAGTGTTCGAGCTGAGGAGCTGGATGTTCGAGCCGAGGAGCTGGATAAGTGTTGAGAAGCTAAGTGTTCGAGTTGAGGAACTGGATGTTCGAGCCGAAGAGCTGGATAAGTGCTGAGAAGCTAAGTGTTCGAGCTGAGGAGCTGGATGTTCGAGCCGAGGAGCTGGATAAATGCTGAGAACCTGGATAAGTGTTCGAGCTGAGGAGCTGGATGTTCGAGCCGAGGAGCTGGATAAGTGCTGAGAAGCTGGATAAGTGCTAAGTGTTCGAGCTGAGGAGCTGGATGTTCGAGCCGAAGAGCTGGATAAGTGCTGAGAAGCTAAGTGTTCGAGCTGAGGAGCTGGATGTTCGAGCCGAGGAGCTGGATATTCGAGCCGAAAAGCTGGATAAGTGCTGAGAAGCTAAGTGTTCGAGCTGAGCTGGATGTTCGAGCCGAGGAGCTGGATAACCCGAGCAGGTAGAACACCTGTTGCACGACCCGAGCAGGTAGAACACCTGTCTGCACGACCCGATCAAGTAGAACACCTGTCTGCACGACCCGAGCTGGTAGAACACCTATTTGCACGACTCGAGCAGTTAGAACACCTGTCTGCACGACCCGAGCTGGTAGAACACCTGTCTGCACGACCCGAGCTGGTAGAACACCTATCTGCACGACTCGAGCTAGTAACTTAGAGATTTTCAAGTGAAATTTTGGCTTTTGTCTAAGAAAAATTAGCCCCTTTCCTCAATGAGGTGCCTTCTCTATTTATAGGGAAAAAGAAGATTCAACCCTACTTTTGGTTAAGTTTCATGGGCTTTATTTATTGGTGGGCTTTTTAAAGGTTGAACTCAATTTGGATAGAGTTTTAAATAAATGTGCTAAACCTATATCCAACAATGTATGTCAAAATCATCTTTAAACATGTTTTTTTCTTCTTCTCAAACTACGAGCTTTAGGCACACACATGTTTTTAATTTAAACAAAAATTATGGATTAACTCTCTGTTCATGTAGATACAAAAGAGAATTAAGGCCTACTATAAAGAAAATCAAAATTAAAGCCCATAGGGCTAAGAAACCCCCTAATCAAACTCCTACGTGACCTACAAAACCATGATTCTTTGATTTCATGTTATTCTTCCACGAAATCCAAATTTTGTGGTTTAGTAGGCATCACTTAAAATGGAGGATGTAGGTTCCAAATCACCTTTAGCATGTATGTATTTTGTTTTCCAAACTACAAGCTTCAGGCACACACATTTTTTAGTTTAAACAAAATTATGATATGACAATACAGTAATTAATCATCATCCCACCGAGGCCGCCTATGACTCCAGGAATGCTTTAGCATATGAAAGCTCAAGAGGTTAGGATGACTCACCAGAAGAAACTCGCTAGGAAAGCACGTGACTCCGCGGTCTTGTGTAACCAAAAAAATGGCTAGGTAGCGATCGTTAAGTGTTTCATTTTATAATATTCTATTGTAATAATACGCTTGTGCCCCCTTTCTCCACTATTATGAATTTTATGACTATTACGAATTTTCTGATTATTTTTTCTATTCGTTATGTCAAAAAAAAATTTTTGCAAAAAAAATACATTAATTAACACTAATACAAACTACTATTCCCTCCGTTTCATATTAGTTGTCATTCTACGCTTTTTATTTTGTATCAAATTAGTTGTCGTTTTATATTTTCAATGCAAATTTATGATTGATTTTCCGATTTTATCCATACTCTATTAGCTTATTAACTACACATATCAAATGAAAAACACATTAATTAGGGATAAAACATTTTTTTTTTAATGTTTTCTTAATTGACGTGAAATCACCTAGAACGACAACTAATATGCAACGGAGAGAGTATTAAACTACAAATTTCATGCAATAAGTTTTTGAATTTTTTTTTAATATTACCACTAACTGAAGCTTTTCGTTCCAAACACACTATCATTAATTAGTTTTCTTGTTTTTTAAATACCACTAAAAGTTTATGTTGTCCAAAAAATATCATAAACACAAAAATTAAATTTTTAAGGATTAAAACTTTTGGGTTTGGGTTAACTATTTTACTTTTAGAATTTAAGTTATAATTTTGAAATTTCAGTTTAGTTTTGTGGTATATTTAATTAGAAAACATAAACTTTTTTTGGTTAATCGAAAAATAAAACTAACGATGATGTATGTTTTTAAAACAAAACTTCACGTCTGTTTCAGACTTACCTTAAGCTTTTAGAAATATATGAAGATGGAGATGGTTTTATAGTTTATAATATATGAGACGCACTGATGGATATGCAGCCACAAGTAGTTCATAAAATGTCACAAATCCACTTTGGTTGTGGGAAAATGGAAAGTCATGGAAGCTCTGGCCAATCAAAAGAAGTACAGACTTCGGTTCTCAAGTCTTCGAATAAAACATCCAAAAATGGTAGTGGAATATGTTGCGCAATCCTCTTGATGTCAAATAATAGAAAAAGAAAATATATCACAAATTACATATACATGTTTTCAAAAGTGTAATTAATACGTAACAAGTAGAACACACAAAAAAACAAGGATTAAATCGTATATAATTAAAAAAATCAAATCAAATTGCAATAAATTGTTTCTCTATTTCTCCACTCACAAGTTTAGCTACTTGGAGTCCATGTTAAAACGTATAATAAGCAGCATATATAGTGGTTGTACATATGATTCAAAGAATACATGTTTTATATACACTATACTGAATAAATAGATACAATAATGGTGTTATTTGAAGATATATACATAAAATAGTTGAAGGTATATTAGATATTCAGTGTATTATTTTAGATTGTATTGAAATAAATTACGACATCCATTATAAAACGGAGGCGATACATATTTGATTTATTGCCTGCGTTAAACACTTAAAATGCGCACGCCGTTATCAATAAGTGGAAAAACATGGCGGCATTAGATGATTAGATTAGATTATTCCATGCACTAATTCTCCCACTATTCAAAAACTTAAGAATATACATTGGTTTAATTGAAAAGTTTGTATGACGTTTACAAATAGAAATTGAAATGTTTGTATGACTTAGTATGATATACGACAACTTAATTCGAGATAAGTCACATGTTAAAATGGCTAAAAACAAATAATTGATTGTGCCAAGTGACTGAACTAAGTGACAAACCCCTAATATTACAAAAACCTTCAAATTTTATCCCACTAATATTATCTTAATTAATAATTATAGTGGTACTTCCACTTTCTTACTTATGCATGCATCTCCAAGGCGCACCCTTGTTAAGGCTTATAAAAAAATACACCTTAATTTGGTGTATAAATACAAGTTAAAATCATCATAACAATACACAATCAATCTACACGATCATACATCTTTTATTTCACCAAAAATAATCATGGACCGTAAAATATTTTCGTATTGGTTTGTTTCTTGTCTTGCAATCTTTCTCTTTAACGACTTCGTATCCTCGTTTCCTTCGGGATATACAAATGGTTATAGTAATGGTCACGGATCATATGGGATCAGCACTAGTAACCTCGACTATCGATTCTATGACCGGTCTTGTCCTCGTCTTCAGACGATTGTTAAGTCCGGTGTATGGAAAGCTTTTAAAGATGATTCTAGAATCGCTGCGTCTCTACTTCGCCTCCATTTCCACGATTGTTTTGTCAATGTAAGTTACACAACATTTTCTTTTTATTTTCACGATCTATGAATCATATTTCACTCATGCATGATCAAAGCATGTAGCCTAATGGTTTCTACTATTGCCGTGACTATATCACTCATACTCTATAGTTCTCTATATAAATAAACATTTAAGCTGCATACATATTATAGAAAATTAAACAAGCCCGGTCTCACAAATTTTATATGTATTTTGACTTATATAGTGGACTCTACTAGACTAAATTAAGGGCTCAAGACTCGATATGTGCATAGTGGACTCAAAACATATTATTTTGTTTCTATATGTAATTATAAAGAAAAAGAAAGTGATCAAATTGTGTTTGTAGGGTTGTGATGGATCTATACTTTTAAATGACTCGGAGGATTTCAAAGGAGAGAAGAACGCTCGACCAAACAAAAACTCAGTTCGTGGCTACGAAGTTATCGAAGACATTAAAACTGATATCGAAACTTCTTGTCCCTTAACTGTTTCATGCGCCGACATAGTTGCTCTTGCAGCTAGAGAAGCTGTCGTCCTCGTAAGTATCATCTTAATTAGAACCCCTAACTATATATCAATCTAAAATGTTACAAATTTTTTTATAAAGAAAAATGTAACAATTTTACAATGAGATTAATTATAAAATTGATGTCATGCAGACTGGAGGGCCGTTTTGGCCGGTTCCTTTGGGGAGAAGAGACTCTTTAACCGCGAGTGAGCAAGCGGCGAATACAAATCTTCCTTCTCCGTTTGAGCCATTGGCGAATATAACGGCCAAGTTCGTGAACCTTGGACTCGACCTCAAAGATGTTGTTGTCCTCTCAGGTTTGGTTAATTATCATCATTAGGCATACACATGATTCTTTTGAACTTATACTATCATGTGACTTAATATGTGATTATGATACATGTATGTAGGAGCACATACTATAGGATTTGCCCAATGTTTCGTGTTCAAGCATAGGCTCTTCAACTTCAAGGGCTCAGGCCAACCTGACCCGAACTTAGCTGCTTCCTCGGCTCTTCTCTCTAAGCTAACGGACACATGTCCTAACGTGAACTCCTCTGACTCGAAGCTCGCTGCTCTTGACGCAGCTAGCTCCGTCAAGTTTGACAATGCTTATTACGTGAACCTAATGAATAACGTGGGACTGCTGGATTCCGACCAAACCCTGATGTCAGATTCTACCTCGGCCGCCTTGGTGAAGTCGTACAGCGAGAATCCGTACTTATTTTCGAGAGATTTCGCCATTTCAATGATTAAAATGGGGAAAATTGGAGTTATGACCGGAAGTGATGGAGTGATTAGAGCAAAATGTGGATTTCCAGGTTAAGTTATTTGGAATCCTTTGAACGTAAACACTCAATCTAAATCTATCTATAATATTATGTAGAACTAATCTAGCTTTCAAACATGAATCATATAGACCAAAGTCAATGAATAAAATATGTTCATATATGATGTAAAATCAGCCTTGTGTAATCTATATATGGATCACATAGACCAAAAATACTTGGAGTTGTACTTGTATGTGTGTAATGGAATATGTATTTGTGACTTTGTCTTTGTGTTTCTCTAGTGTTTTTATATCCCAAAATCGAGCTCCCTCATAATTTGTATAAACATAAAATACTTTAAGTTCTCGAACTATATATACTCTTGTCGTCGATATGGTAATATTTATTGATCATAGTTATACATATACTTTTCGGAAAACATATTTCTTTTTGTTGAGTTTAAAAAATTATTATATTACAGAGATTTCCTTAAAATAAGTATTGAATGATTACACGTACATACAACAACCAAACATAGTTTCAAAAAAAAAAAAAAAAACCAAACCAAACATGTTAGCGTGGAAAGCAAAACATCTTACGATACTTGGGAGTCTTGGAAACTGAAATAATTCGTATATACAATTGATTTTCTTTTTAAAATGATGAAAATACATAGTTGAAAAAGACATGATGAAAATACATATCCACCTAGCCCAAATGCAAGCAAACCACATTTCAAAAATTCAGAATTAATGCATATGTTTATCAGAAAATACGGTTTTATGGACTCTTTTTTATGAATAAAAAGAAGCAATTACGCATTGAATGATGATATACACTTCCTTGAAATCCAAATGGAAGCAACCAACTTTGTAGGTATTGTTTGTTGATTAGTAATTGGAAGACATACATTTAAAATCATTTAATTGTCTCCAACGACTTCAAGAGATCATCAAGACGAGAGTTAGTGGATGAATGAGAAACCCATCATATAAGAAAATGGTGTTTATCTATTATACACATACATAAATACAATGGAGTAGTTAGGTTACATACATCATTATGCTAAATTACAAGCAAAAACTCACAACCAAGAAAAATATAATCTAATTTATACTCATAAACTAAACAATTGTCTGTCTATAAACGAGATTACTTTTTAATTAAATATTTAACTAATTGAATAATCATTCGAGGTTTAATTTTACCCTTCAATTATGTTTTAAAAAAGTAGTTAACAACTTCTTATCAGCTGATCTTAAAATTCTTTTCAGCTACATGTGTAAATACAATTCATTAAACACGTATAACCTGTCCAATAATATTGGTTTAACTAGTTAAAAACTCTAAATTTTAGTAGAAAAATATAGTTTCGTGTAAATGTGATATATGACTATGTAAATTTTTGTTTTAAGGTAATGAAGCTATTTTTTTAAAAAAACATTAGAAACAAAAATTAATATGGTTAAAAGTTAGAACTTTTAATACCGCAACATGCAAAAACAATATTGAAGGACATTTTTTTTTTTGTGGTCACGAAGCACTTATGTCTTTTGATTACAAGAATACATAAGTATTACTAAACCAAAAGGGAATGGAAATGCTAATATATGAGAAAAAAATTTGACGGAGACGAGCATTCTTCGTAAGAAGATCTGACTTTCCATTTTTCCCCGAAAACATAACGTAAGTGTAAAATCTAGAAAAGAAATACGTAGCTCTTAAAATAAGTGAAGGACAATTTCAAAACAGAGGGAAAATTCTCTTTTATTTATGATATGTTCAATACTAAATACAGTAAAACCTCTATAAATTAATAATGTTGGGACCGAGATAATTTATTAATTTAGAGAGAATATTATTTTATCGATAAATTAATAATTATTAATTTATAGAGAGAAATCTGTTTTAGGTAAGATTTTTCTTAATTTGTTTTTTCGAATAATGTCATATTATGGAATTTAATGAATCTATTTGCAAATTAATGAAATTTTGATTAAAATTTTTGATTATCGCAATAGAGTGGATGATATTATCATAATAGACGATCAAACTAAAATGGTATACTATGTATAAAATTTAGAAAAAATCATAGTTATTATCCCTAATGTCGATGAATACATTTAGAAAGCGTTATTATAAAGAATCAATTATTTTGCCTAGAATTTTTACAAGTTTATGATAAAGACCGGAAAAAAAAATTATAAATTTTTTTGATGTAACACTTAAATTAAAAGATAAGGCTAATGAGATTTTCATTTTTAAGTTAAAACAAAAATCACTAAAACCATATTTAGTACATTATCATATATATATATACATAATTATATATGATTATTAATTTATGCTATTATTGGGACCATATTTTACATAGGAGTTTCAAAAAAATTATTATCTTATCATTTTATCAAATTGACTTGATTTCTACATTGGTCCGACTCAGGACCGGGATAATTTATTAATTTATGGTGTTTATTAATTTATCGAGTATTAATTTATCGAGGTTCTACTGTATATACATATACTATTATGTGTACCCTATGATAAAATGTAGGAGTATTACTACAAAGTTACATCCTTAATTTTACCAACCAACTGCTAACTATATTTTTCATAAATAAATGGACCTATTCTACTTCATTAAATTAAACTTTACACACAAAAAAAGATCTCATTACAGTTGAAAAAATAAAAATGACTTTATTAACAACAAATTAAATTTGACATGATAAACACAACATATAAAAATGAAGACAATTAAATACTATGTAACAGAAAACCAACTACTACTAATTCACTACCAAATCAACAAAAAACACATCTACCTCCTTTTTTCAAGATTCAAAAATTCAATTCTTCAAAACTGTGTTTTAACTTCACCTCAATCTTTCATGTGATCTCTCTTCTCTCTCTCTCTCAAATAAAAACCAAAACTTTAATGGCATTACTGTAAATTTTCCCATAAAGTTCCAACCTTTCGCCGGAAAAAATGGGTGGTTGTACCTCAAAACCTTCTTCCTCCTCCGGTAAACCAAACCCTTTCTTCCCCGGTAACGATTATCCTCAAATTGACGCTTTTACCCCTACCCATCTCGAAAAATCACCACTTTCTACCACTCCAGTCGTAAAGTCCTCTCCTTTCTTCCCATTCTACACTCCTAGCACTGCTCGTCACGGAGGAGTCGCCGGAGGAAAGAGTAAGAGTGTGACGAGCACGCCGTTACGTAACTTACGGCGAGTGTTTCATCCACCGTCACCGGCGAAGCATATACGTGCGGCGTTAAGACGGAGGAGAGGTAAAAAGGAAGCTGTTTTATCATCGGCGACGGAGCTAACGACGGAGTTATCGACTCAGGAGGAGGAAGAGGAGTTAGGGCTTGATAAAAGATTTGGTTTTTGTAAAGAGTTTCATACTAGAGTAGAATTAGGTGAAGAGATTGGACGAGGGCATTTTGGGTATACTTGTTCTGCTAGATTTAAGAAAGGAGAATTTAAAGGTCAAGTAGTTGCTGTTAAGATCATACCAAAATCTAAGGTTTAGCTTTAGTTTCTTGCTTGATGATTTGTGTTATTGCATTGTAGTGTAGTTGATTAGTAATGGAATGTGTTTGATTTGTGTAGATGACTACTGCAATTGCTATTGAAGATGTGAGAAGAGAAGTGAAGATTCTACAAGCTTTATCTGGACATAAGAATCTTGTTCAATTCTATGATGCATTTGAGGACAATGCACATGTCTACATTGCCATGGAGTAAGAACACTCAGTTGCTTTCGATATTGAGTTTATCGGTGTTTTCCAGGTATTGAAGTAGTTTTGTATATGCAGGTTATGTGAAGGTGGTGAACTACTTGATAGAATACTAGCAAGGTGTGTTGTTATATACTACTAAAGAGTTTTTGGATACATAGAGTTGAAGATTGTTCTTATGAATAAGTTTTGTGTTTTTTAATAGGGGAGGGAGATATTCGGAGAATGATGCGAAGCCAGTGCTTATACAGATCTTGAATGTTGTAGCTTTCTGTCATTTACAAGGAGTTGTTCATCGTGATCTTAAACCAGAGGTGAAGTGTGTTCTTATTTGTTGAATACGAAAGACGATTATTGTTGAAGTTTATCGGTGTAATGTTTGTTTTATCATCATCATCAGAACTTCTTGTATACTTCTAAGGAGGATACTTCTCAGCTTAAAGCCATAGACTTTGGCTTATCAGACTTTGTTAAACCAGGTTCATATTTTCTTAAATGTTTCTCTTTGGATTAGTAAACTAAAAGTTGTGTTTGTTTTGAAAAGATGAGAGACTGAACGATATAGTGGGAAGTGCGTACTACGTAGCTCCTGAAGTTCTACACAAATCATATACAACAGAAGCGGATGTTTGGAGTATTGGAGTCATAGCATACATTCTACTAAGTGGTGGCCGTCCGTTTTGGGCGAAAACCGAATCCGGGGTTTTCAGAGCGGTTCTTAAAGCTGACCCGAGTTTCGATGAACCTCCTTGGCCCTTCTTGTCTACTGAGGCTAAAGACTTTGTTAGACGGTTATTGTATAAAGATCCTCGGAGAAGAATGTCAGCTTCCCAAGCCTTGAGTCAGTTATTTCTCATTTCACAGCTCTTTATAGATTCCATGTCTTATCTCTTTTGGTAGTCGTAAATCACCAAATCTAGTTCCTTACTGTTTTCAGTGCATCCTTGGATCCGAGGTTATAATGCGGACACGATGAATATCCCTTTCGATGTACTGATCTTTAGACAGATTAAGGCGTACTTACAATCATCTTCATTACGAAAAGCTGCTTTAAAGGTATGTTTTAAGCACGTCTTGAAGTATCGAAAAGGAACATCGAAGACTGTTTTCTCACATTGTGCTTTCTTTCTATAGGCGCTCTCCAAGACGCTAATCACAGATGAGATTCTTTACCTCAAGACTCAGTTTTCTCTCCTTGCACCTAACAAAAATGGCTTCATCACTATGGAGAACATTAGATTGGTTCGTAAACATCTAAACTTATCGTTGATTCCTCTAATAACGAAAGAAACACCTTAGTAATCTTATCCCCATTTGTTGAACAGGCACTTGCAAGCAATGCAACAGAAGCAATGAAGGAATCTCGAATCCCAGAGTTTCTTGCTTTGGTAATAACTCTCTCCGTGTTCTCTCAAATTTCGATAGATACTTGAACACTTTGGTGTTAATGTATGGCTTTTTACAGCTAAATGGACTTCAACACAAAGGAATGGATTTCGAAGAGTTTTGCGCAGCTGCATTAAACGTTCACCAGCACGAATCACTTGATTGTTGGGAACAAAGTGTTCGTCATGCTTACGAGCTTTTCGACAAGAATGGAAACCGAGCTATCGTCATTGAAGAACTAGCTTCCGTAAGTAAACCATTTCGCTTTACGCCTAATACAACAACACATTGAAAAGTTTAAGACGAATCCTCTTATAAGACTATATGTTTTGTGAGTTGCAGGAACTTGGTGTTGGACCATCAATAACAGTACATTCGATTCTACATGATTGGATACGACATACAGATGGGAAACTAAGCTTCTTCGGGTTTGTTAAACTGTTACATGGCGTCTCTACTCGATCCTCGGTTAAAACTACACGGTGAAAGATAACAAACAACAAACACATATATGTCAAAAGCGAAATTAGTGACAAAAATGATGTTATAAACTTTTACTACTCTGGTTCTTGAATTGGAATTGGATGTGTAGTCACAAATGTATTAGGAATATAAAGTTCCTACAAAAAGCAAAACTCTATGTAAAACAGTTGTAATAATATAGTTAAACAAAGCAAAACAAGTAAGAGTTTTGCAAAAAGATATTTGATTATGGGAATCACCGAAGAATCTTGGTTTTTTCCGGTTTGTGTACTTATATTTTGTGAAATTTTAGTCGGTTTAATCATTGAAAACCGGTTCGAGTGATTAGCCATAAATAAGGAAAAACAAATAAAATTGTCGACTTTACCATTCTCTTCTTGACCAAATTAGGAAAGAAAAAAACATACAAAATTGTTGCCAAAATCTTGACCTTAATCATTTGTTTTTTCCGGTTTGTATCTGTGTACTTTAATTTATGAGATTTGAGTCGGTTTATAACCGGTTCGAGTGATTGGATATAAAATTAGAAAAACATAAACCAAAATTGATTTCCTCTTTCTCTTCTTCTTCTCTCTAGGTTTTGATTCGAGTTTAAGGAATTAGGGTTTCTAGATTCTGATTAAAAAGTTGTGATCTTTAAGGTTTTTCGGTGACTTCGTTTTCTGGGTTTGAGCTTATCTTCATTCTTCATCTCCCCGATCAACAATCATGACTGAGGTAAATCAAAATTTTAAATCTTTTTCATCTTCTCTTACAAATCTCTTCAAATTACGAAACCCTTTTCTCAATCAATGATCTTTCTCTAAACCCTTGTTTTGTATCGAATCTTTATGCTTTTGTGAGTAATTGAGAATTGATATTGAGTTCTTGTTTTGTTTTGTTTTTGTTTTGATAGTATTGGGTAAGTCAAGGGAACAAATGGTGTGATTTCTGTAAGATATGGATACAGAACAATCCAACAAGTATAAGAAACCATGAGCTTGGTAAACGTCATCGAGAATGTGTTGATAAGAAGCTTACTGATATGCGTGAGAAGAGTGCTGCTAAAGATAAAGAGCTTAAGAAAAACGAGAAGTTGCTTCAACAAATCGAAGCTGTAAGTACATTGAATCATATCATAGAGAATGTGTTGATGTTTAGTTACTGATTTCACTGTTTTTGATTGCAGAAAGCAACTCGTAGCTATCAGAAAGATATGGCAACTGCTCATGAAGTAGCGAAAGCAAACGGTGCGCCAGAGGACGGTACACGCGGTAAGTATCTCTCTATGGTTCTTTAAGATTGTTGTGTCTCCATTAGCAAGTTTGTTGTTTGACTAGCTGTTAAATTTAAGGTTGGTTGCTTAGCTTTGGGACTATTTTGTTGTAGACTAACAGACCGAGGTCGTAGAGTTGTGGAATCCATGAAACTGGATTTGTGAATTGGTTTTATTGACTAAAAAGTATGAATAAACCAAGCAGCGTTTGCTAATAAACCAAGGTCGTAGAGCTTTAAAATAGATTGTGGAATCCATGAAACTGGATTTGTGAATTGGTTTTATTGACTAAAAAGTATGAATAAACCAAGCAGCATTTGCTAACATTTTGAGTGATTCTTCTGTTTGTCGTCTTTACACGGTTTGCGAAAGACTTTTTTGACTTATAAGTTTTAATGCCTATAACTCTATAGAGAATCATCACCAGAGAGCGAAACGGTTGCTTCTTTTGAATCACTTTCAGGTTCTTTCACCATTTTGATTGGCAATTTTTCTTACCCTGTTTCATTCGTAAATGTGTTTTCTTCGTCTGATGTAGTTTTGATACTGTTATGGCAGATTGGACGCTTGATGCTGCTTCGGGATACTATTACAACCAGACCAATGGTCTGCACTATGATTCGAAGTCTGGATTCTATTACAGTGACTCAATAGGTATGTATATAGTTATTGAGCTTCTTTTCCATTTGCATTCAAACATTATTGTATACAAAGATTTTGTGTGGGCTTACTTACACTCGTAATGAAACAGGACAATGGGTGACACAAGAAGTGGCGTACGCCGCGGTTAAAACTTCATCAGGTAAAGGAACTAACGTACCTTTAGTTAAGAAGCCTGTACCTTCTTCAGAAGCTGGACCAAGTGTGGTGAAACCACCAGGGCGTCTTGTCTCGGCTACTTTAAACCCGAAAAGAACAATGAAAGGAGCTCCTTCATCTGTTGATCTTGGTAACAACAAGAGAAAGAGACTAGATGGGAAACCGAAGAACGTATCTGCAGAAGAGAAAGCTGCATTGAAGGCGAGAGAAGCTGCTAGGAAACGAGTTGAAGATAGAGAAAAGTCGCTGCTTGGCCTTTACAATAGACCGTTTTGAAATCATTACTCGATGCTCTTTATCAGGGAGGGCTTAACAGAGGAGAGTGATAGCTTTGATCACATTGTCTGCTTAACGTTTATTCCAAAACTCTGTTCTTTCTCAGAGGATTTGGTGTTGTGTTCTTCTAAATGTTGTTCGAATCAAATCAGATTGTTCTTTGTTGTATAAACCTATTCAATATTTGTATTCAACGAGCTAAGTCCCAAAACGTTTTTCTTTCTATATATTTCTTAGAATATTATCTTTTACTAAAGCTGTGAAGCAATAGAAGCTAGTAGTTGATCCAAACGATTTGGGAAATTACTTATTGTGGACCAAACTCTGACTTTGAGGAAGACTCAGTAACAGGACAAATAAACTTAAAAGAGTAACAATTCAGGTTTCAGAAATCCTCAAAATTCTTTGACAGAGACTGAGACAGCAAGATAAGCAAATTCAAATCCAAGATACAAAACCCTCTTTTGGACTAAAGAGGTTTTAAGTTTTTGTTGTTGCGAGCTAAACTCTGAAGCAACAACTATCATCAGATCATTTTGATCATCCGATGACTTGTTTTTTGTATCCAACACCCGCAAGTGTAAGACTAGCGGGGTTTTTTGATGATAGAGACATACCAACACCTTCAAGAAGTTCCAGGGACAGCAGCCGCGTACATGTTTGAGTCCTGATTAGCGTATCCGTTGTTGTAACCTTGTCCTCTTGAGTATCCTCCGTTCCATTGCTGGCCTGAGTCACCTCTCCACTGTCAAAGTTAAAGAATGTTAGTGAATTGAATAACTTGTTTTCGAGAAGCTGAACAATAAAGAAAATCTAATGGAAACTTCAAACATAGTTAATGAAAACACGCGGGATATCAAAACATTCAACATTTAATCTCGAGTAAAAGCTACCGAGCTGGTTAATCATCTATGCGCAGACTTTATGAGTTACTACTCAATGATGGATGCAAAAGCCAGGAAACATTAGCATAAGTGTTAAGCAGTAAGAGGTTAGGACATTCTTGTATAGAGTAAGTTAACTAGTCCATTGATTACACAACTAATAGAGATTAAGACAAACATAAAACTAAGACAGCCTCTAAAGATGTAAGAGAATACATCTTCCACTAGCTCATTAATTTGGTAGCTGTAAAGTTTTTCAATCCTAAAACACAGAACTATCACAATTGTTTCAGAGGTTGAATAATGTTTCAGGGAGATAACAAGTGGGACAAGGACACATTCATTAGATTTACCAAACAAAATAGTCAACAAAAATCGTGGTCTTTATGGCCCGCAAATACACCTACTATCCATTGTCAACCACTGACTATGGCTTTAAGGATTGCTATAACTTTACCCAACCTCATGAAGACAAGAAAATAAAGAACTCTTAAACTATGTTTGACCTTGGACCATACTAATAGACATGCATATAAGGTTCCATTAATATTAGAACTAACTAATCCAATCTCATTTTTCTTGTACCTGTTTGTTTGGGCTTCGTCCCCACGAAAGCCGGACAGTGTTTTTCCCGATGACTGTCCCGTTCAAGTTCTCGATGGCATCTTCAGCACTTTGCCTGTCAAAAACAATTGCAGGTCACTACTTCGCAACTTACCTATCTTCACTGTTAAATACGCACCTAAGGGATTGCTCAACGCGTACAGAAAATGTTAGTACCTGTTACCGTATTGGACAAACCCGCATCCTTTTCCAACTGGAATCTTCACCGAAACAACCTCCCCGAACTGGGAAAAAGGTTGCATAAGGTCTTCTTCAGTAACATCAGCGTCAAGGCCGCCAACAAATATCTACAATATACAATAATAAAGACAATGAGCAGTGAAGTATATTGTTTGTTAACCGAGGAATTAGCTCGGAGAACTCACTGTTGAATTGTTTGATTCTCCATCAGACATTGAACCATTACCCATAGAACCATTTCCTCCATGTCCACCAGCAAGTGTCAAAGCTAATCCAATGAAAAAACATTACAATTCACCTCAAATTCTATGTTATATGCATCAAGACAAGATTATATCGTTCACTTACCTTGCGAACCATTTTGTTGGCCATAAGCAGCAGCTCTTTTCGGGGTTGCGATATTGACACGCATTTGCCTGCTTGAACAGAAAGCACCATGCATCTCTGTCATAGCCCTTGACCTCTCATTCTCATCACCAAATCTAACAAAACCGTAACCTTTGGAACGCCCGGTGTTAGAATCGATCACAACTTTCGCGCTTTTAACAGACGGATATCTACCAGCAAAAGTCTCAAGCAACAAAGTATCAGAGACATCAGGAGCTAAATCTCCAACAAATATCGATAGATCAGGACCGTTTTCCGATGCTCTCTTTTCACCGGTACTGAAAGACGCCCAGTTTAAACGGAATGGCTGGTCTGCGTTCGGCATTGTTACACCGCTATAGCTCTGAAGAACTTCCTCAGCTGCTGAACGAGTAAGAAACTCGACAAAACCATACCCTTCTGATTGACAAGTTTGCTTGTTTCGTATAACTTTCACAGAAGAAACCTTCAACATCACAACAAATCAAGAAACCAAACCACATCAGATAAACTAAAAAGAGAAACAATTTAAGATAGAAAACAGAATGTTTAAAACAGTTATACACAATGATTCCTTCTTAATCAAGAAAAACAGCCAATTGAGAAATATGTTTGGTACATGAATTAAAGTTTCCATTTTTACAAGTCAACATACAGCTCAAAACATTACCCTAAATGTCTTCTACACATTACCCTAAATGTCATTTAGATCTAAATGAGAGAATTCGCTAATATCCAAAACAAAAAGTCTCTGGATCTAAAAAAAAAACAGAACAAGAACAGAACACACCAAGATCTAACTTTGAAGTATCATTACAAGAAGAAGTAGTACCTCATTGGTGTGAGAGAAGCAAGTATGGAGATAAGCTTCATCCATCCAATGAAGAAGATCACCAACCCATAAAGTCTTAACATCATCACCACCAGATCCAACACGTTGATGTTGATTCTGATTCAGATTCTTCTGTTGTTGTTGTGGATAAGAAGCAGC
Source organism: Arabis alpina (assembly GCA_900128785.1). Classification (NCBI taxonomy): domain Eukaryota; kingdom Viridiplantae; phylum Streptophyta; class Magnoliopsida; order Brassicales; family Brassicaceae; genus Arabis; species Arabis alpina. The sequence goes on along the minus strand of LT669791.1, from coordinate 7,378,245 downwards.
AACAGATGTTGGGTATTGAAACTGAGGATGTTGTTGGTAATGAGAAGCAGCAGCAGCTTGATTATAAGGAGCATATTGATGATGAGGATACATCATCATTTGTTGTTGTTGCATCATAGCCATTGCTGCTGCTGGATATTGCATCGCAGCCATCCATTGTTGCTGTTGTTGTTGCCACTGTTGCTGTTGTTGCTGAGATGGTTGTAGTGGTGGTGGTGGTGTTGTTGTTGTTGTTCCGACCAAAGGTGAATCTGAAGTAGTACCATTGTTTGTTGTTGTTGTTGTTGTCTGCATCTTTTCAAATTATGGATCTGATCTGGAAAAACAGAGACAACACACTATATATCTCTCTCTCGAACAAGATTGTGTAGGAAGTGTGGTAATGGAGGAAATCGAGAGAGAGATACAGAGATGGAGGCGGAGAGAGAAGTGTAGATACGGAGAGGGTTTAAGCTTTGGTCTCTTAGCTAGGTCTGAGAGAGAAGTGGTGGGAACGTGGGGCCCAATTAAGTTGTGTTTTATTTAGATCTAACGGTTCTGATTCGACCGTAGTTTTAGGGTTGACATATGCTTGTGACAGTTGATTCATCATGGTGCCAAATCGGGTAAATTAAGAAAGAAATTTACATTTATTTGGAATAAATTATACATGAATTTTTGTTTATGGTATTTTTTTGGGTTTGAAATATGGATTAGTACAAAATATATAACGGTTTTGATTTTTAACAATCTTAAATAATAAATATATAAGCACTTTATAATTTGTAATGTTTTAAATGGTAACAAACACAAAAATATCATAAAAACGATATAGAAGGTGTTACTTGTAGTTTAATTTGCACATCTGGAAAATTTATATTCTTTTTTTTTTTTACGTTTATTTTTTGTTTCAAATTAATTGTTGTTTTACATTTTCAAGACAATCTTAACATATGGTAAAAAATGGTGAATAATCCGACATTACCATATTCGACTTGAACATTGTTTTTTTAACATTGTTAGTTGTCTATGGTGTTTTGGGGATGTTTATATTGCTATTCATTGTGATCACATTTATTGGATTGAGTCTAATTTAAACAATAAATTGTTCTTTGTAGGATATATGTCAATATTCTTTCATGATTATGTAATATGCGAAAAAACTCTAAAGTGTCATTTATTGATTATGGTTTAGTTTGTATATAATCTTAATTTGTATACAAGAAAACTATTCTCTTTTCTTCAATTTATGTTCTGTTGCAATTCCAAAATCTGAAATTGTATTAGAGTCAAGTTGGTTATTTAATTTTTTAGTTACTTAGATATATAGTAAGAATGTTGAAACCGAAGTCGGTTTGTGAAGCATATTGAGATGTTTTTTTAATATGTGGCCTTATCCAATAGTCAGCAGAGTATGGCCCATGGGTTTTACTGAACCCATTCACCATCTTTTAAAGCTAAAATATAAAGCTTAATGCATGTATTTTATATAATTAATATGACTGTGATACATATTAGACAGTCGATCATATATATCATATGAGTTTTATCTTCTATGTTTGGGCATCAAATAGTAACGCTTTATTTGTTTTTTTTTATGAGTAGATTGATGAATGATAATCTTTTATTTGGAAGTAAGTTTTTGAATTGGTTGAAAAATGAACAAAACTTGGTGAGATAATTTTTTAAGAGCTCAAATTCTAAATAATATTACGATGAGTATGGTTATTGTGACGTCAATTCTAATGGTAAATTGATGATATGAGAGTCACTTTCGATTTATCATACATCTTAATCAGCCACATATCCACATCGCAATAGTCCTGCTCACCATAGTAGTGATGAGAATTTGAGTTCTTGAAAATTATCGCGACTTCGTCATTCAGTTCATGGTCAAGTTTTTGATTCCTCAACTAAATTGAAAATTTATTTTCATGTAAAAGATTGTTATTCATCAATGTATTGATAAGATATAAATGAAATGTTACTATTTGGTGCTCATAAATAGAAGATAAAAATAAATTGATCAAATTGGAGGATGAGCTCCCATTGAAGAGTTCGTGAAAGACAACTCCATCAATCTCAAAAAATTCTAGTGTGAAAGTGCACCAACTGGTCAGGCATAATCGACTCAGGTGAAATTGTGTCAGACAATTAAATCAGCAATTTATATAAGAAAAACCCCGTAAAATATCTCAACTTGATAATTTCTACTAAAAAAACACTCATGCTTTTTATTCATATATTAAATGATACGTAAAATCCGTTGACAACGATCTGCCGACTGCATAGTAACTTCGGATTCGACACTTGTTCGGCGATGAGACTCGACGGTAACTGTGTAGGCATCTCTCCTCGAATTTCGATTCCACATCATGAAACGAGTGTTCGTCGATCAAGATCCTCCATTTTATCTTCTATGTTTGGACATCAAATAGTAACGTTTTATTTGTATTTTATAAGTACATTGAGGAATGATAATTTTTTATTTGGAAATAAATTTTTGAATTGGTTGAAAAAATCAACTCATACTTCTTGGTACGTGGCAAGTAATTGAAGGGTTGGTTACCCTAAAAGTTGAGAATTCATATTTCAAACTTTTCTCTACTGCGATATTCAAAGTGATGCACTGTTAATGTTTAATATCACGGTAAAAATTAGTATTTTCATGGATCTCAAAATTTAGTCTATGCTTGATTCAAAAATAATAAATCATCGAGTTAATCACAAATAATGAATCATTATTCAACAGAATCATCTATTTTTACATAATCTAAAGACTCGTTCATCTTTTACACATTCTTTTCTCTAGCTACATCCAATTAACACATGCTACATCATTTTCAATCGTCATTATAACTTTATCAGTCTTCGTAGTTTCTTTTTACTAAAAACTGGGAAAAGAAATGACCTGGCACGATAGGAATCTATTGTTACAATTTACAATCAACATTTGCATGGGGTGACAATCATATTTCACTATCTTGTGAGTAAATTGATAAAACTAACCTTTTTGCACCAAACTTCACGTGGCTTGTTTGTTGGAAGAGGTTATCTGATATATCGACATTCAATATTTACTTGATGACTTCTTTTTTTGTTTTCCTTCTCCTCACTCTTTACTAATTTTTGTGTGTACAATTCAACATTCAATTTTTGTTCTCTTTATCTTCTTAACATCAATTTTTATCCTTTCTCTATTCAATTTTTTTTCTTATCCTTTCAAGTGTTTAAATTTGTGTGTTTGTTGATACTAATCATTTATAGTGTTTGATGTCAAGTAGACAATTTTTGCCTTTGTGGAATGAGTCGGATCTGATTTTGAAGCTAGGTTGGTATTGATGTCAGCAGGAGCATCCATATTTTTGGTGTGAGAGCCCAAAACAGTTTTTATTACCCATGTATTAGAAGATAAAAACGTTATTGTATGCTTTCAGAAGTTGGATTATCTTTCATTAATCGTAAAAGATGTACAAGAGAAGCTTGAATACAAGACTATAAACCAACACAATAACCGAACTACACAATAGAGTAAACCAACACTTAAGCAGAGATATACTAATCTTTAATTATACAATAGAGTAAACTAACACTAAACTAGAGATATAATCTCTAATATAGGCTACATATGATGTTCATACTAGATAAATGTGTAACTTGTCAAGTTTTCAAGACATTGTAATTTAGCTAGTTAACATGCTTATTTTTTTAGAAGAATGGTCCATTTTTTCTTTGTTTTTCATTTTTTTGTTCTTTAGACATCTGATCAGTTTATGGTAGATTGGTTGAATTTTCTTAGGATAATTGGCATTAATTTAACCAAAAACAAAACTATATCTAAAAAACCTAATCAAATACTTCAAATCTAGTAGCTATTATTGGCTACATGGAACAATGTTGGTTATTTGCTTAATTATTAAAAAAATTGGTTATCAACAAATCAATCCATTTTTAAAAATCTATTCGTTTTGGACTACATAGTAGTACGAAGGTTTTTGTTTTGTTTTTTAAATCTAATTCCTTTACTGAAATTAAATAAAATACAAGAATTGGTAGAACAACATTACTATAACGGTATACAAATTCAACCATACATAAACATGTAAAATATATTCTTTATGTATTTAAAAGAATGATGTTCTAAATTTTTTTTTTTGTATTTGAAAGATTGATTTTATACCTTCAATTAATGCTATTTCAGTTTACGAAGTCCATTAATGTTTTTTTCTGCTGTATCATTAGATATAATTATTGGGAAACAAAAAAAGTAAGTAAAAAAAAATAGTAAACACAAATAGTTATTGTATCTTAATATGTGTGAAAAACTTAAAACATCAATCTTTTAAATACAAAGAGTATTAAAATGAATGTTTGTTTTAGTGAAATTTGTGTGACTGATACTAATAAAAAAAGAAAGTACATATAAATGGCAGTTGCGAGGAAATATACATGTAAAAGGCAAAAAAAGAGAATAAATGCGTAAACTAAAATAACAGAAAGCACGTGCAGTCACGCGCTGTTGTCTGGTGTAAGAGAGAGAGAGAGAAGAGTAAAAAGCAAAACAAAAAAAGGGAATATAATCCCAACGGAATCAGCTAATGATGAGATCCTCTTTTTTTTTTACCTTCTCTCCTATACTTACATACACTCTTTGTATATTTATTTGAATTCTTTTATTCATATGAAATATTTTAAATTTGCAAAATTAACAAAAACTGATTTCGAGTTATTTTGAGAAACGAAAAAGACGGTTATCATCGTAGTGGACCCATTGGAAACATTCAATTCCAATTTTATAAATAGAGGGGATATTCATTATAACCATAAAAAAAGTACATACCAAGGGTATGATAAGCCAATTTTTGCTACCCTTTTCATTTTTCATATACATATATATTATATATATATATTAAATTGTTTATTACTCCTCTGTTGCAAATTAGTTGTCATTCTAAGTGTTTTCACACAAATTAAGAAAACAAAAATTTTCTGTTTTATCCCTAATTAATACACTATTTTGTTTGATATAAGTAATTATTAAACTGAAAATTAAGGATAAAATAAGGAAAAATTGTGATAAATTTGCATTGGAAATACAAAATGACAAGTAATATGAAAAAAAAAATTATTGTTAGAATAACAACTAATATGCAACAGAGGGAGTACATCATCATTTGGAGTATACATACTTAAAAAAATTGTATTCCATATACCAATAGTAAGTTTATTTTTTCTATACTACTTTCAATAAGCAATTGTCAAAACTATCAAAACAAATTTCCGTATAAACATTTTGAAAGTGAGGATCAAAACAAGCAATAACTTTCCAAATTTTCACATTTATGTATAAGCTTCCCAATTTCATGAAAATGCTAATAATTAATTATACACAAGAAAAACACCACACTTGTAAAACTGACAAAAAAAGTGATAACTTTACTGACACAATAATTCCAATTTTTTTTCAGATTCAAATTCATTAAAAAAAAAAAACTGTAAAGAGCAATTAAACTCAAAATTAAAATTCCTAGTTTTGAATATTTCGATCAATACAAAAAAAAACAAAAAGCTGCGTCCTTTTTTTCTTAATCTCTTATGGTACGAAGAACACAAGAATAAGATAAAGCAACTCAAATCACAGAAACTGTACAATGAAAACAAAACTCTCCTAAGATCTTTGTCTGTGAGAAAAACTCACAGTACTACGACGTGTAACTTTAGCATCATCTCTTCTTCATGGTTTTAGAGAAACCCATTGGTATCTACCTTCAAGTGGAGTATCATTAACAATATCGTAATTGTACCTGTACATGATTAAAAAGCGCACGTTAAGAAAACATCTGCTAAAATGCGCGTGTGTTAAATATATTGCTAAAATGCGCATTTTCAATCAATACTCACTTCGCTGTGAATCGTTTCTGTTCGTATTTCTCCGATGCAGAGAAGAAATCGTCAAGCTCAGCTTTCGTCGGAGATTTTTCTGTTTTTCTACCATCCTTCTTCTTCTTCTTCTCCGTCGTCGCCGAATCCATTTCAGATGTTTCTCCCAAATTCTCACTTACTTGTTTTCTGTGAAACACCAAAGAAACCCAGAATTTATAGACGAAAACGATTTGGGGAAATTGAAAATTTATTTGTACGTTTCTGAATTTGTATAACCTGAAATTGTTGTTGTTGTTGTTGATTAATGTTGAGATTTCGGTTTCAGAGATTTGATTCACCTGAAACGGAAACGGAAACAAAACAATAATTAAATTAAATTGTTTCTTAAAAAAAGAAAAAAAGAAAAAATTCAAAATCAGAAATCTCGAGTTTTCGAATTTTTTTCTTACCTCTTCCAGATCTGAAAATTGGAGACGAGTATTTGTAGCGATTTCGTTAGTTTCTTCTTCACTGGTAAAACTCCGATGATCGTTTTGTTCGGATAATACGGTGGAGAAAGAGAAACAACCAGGATCTGAAGCTGAGTAAGTTCGAGAAGAAGAAGAAGAAGAATCAGCTAAATCATCATCGAGTTTGATTCTCTTGATGTTTGATTCTTCGAGCTTCTTCGTCTCTGTAGAATCTCTCTTGTATATTATGGATTCTCTCTCGTTCATTTTTTTTTAATCTCTGTGTGTGTAAAGTTTTATGGGTTTTTGTTTCTGGTTAATAATGAAAACAGAGGAAGGGTTTTGGAGAAGGAAGAAGATGGATCTGTAGCCGTTGATTATTTCAACGGTTGAGATTTAATTTTGGTATGACTAAAAACGGATGGGTTTGTTTGTTGTGTGCCGGTTTTTGAGTGGGACCTACGGGGAAGAAGGAAACGGCGCCGTTACGGAGTTTCGTTTTGTCTTTTCTTACAGTGACGCCGTTGGGATTCGAAACGGTGTTTATATATTTGCCGTTTCTTGGCTTCTTTTTAAAGCAATGGGAAACGGCGTCGTTTTTGTGATTGAGTGTTTGAAACTTTTTAAACAATAGTGGTAAAATATAATTTTTTATTCTTCAAATTTTATTACTAACGAATTTAGGATGATCCAATGATTGAATGATTTATTCAGGAAATGAGAAAAAAAATCGAATTATTTCGGGAACAAATTTAATTATCTTTAACTATTGTGGGAATAATATATGACGTTATTTACAAATTGTGATACATATTTTCAATAGTAAGATCTAAATGAAGTATATCACGAAAAAGGTAACAATAAAATTATAATCCCTATAAAATAAAACGACTATCAATCATTCCTGCAAAAAACATTGATAGACTTTTGTGTAATCAAATCCTAAAGAAAGCATTCACATTCTTATGAGTAACATTTGAAGAGAGAGCTATAAATGTATAATAGTCCAAACAATACTTATGAAATGACAACAAAAAACCATAAGATAGAAAAATCCACTTCTTACTGTCATATACGTCCAAAATGGGTCAAGAATTTTTACACATAACATGTGTTTTTTTCCTTCTAACATAAATTGGGACCATTTTGGATAAATTTGGCAGTGAAATAATAATTGGAGTAATTATTGACCGTTACAAAATGTTTGTGCTGACAAGCATTTACTTTGGGTGAAAATAACAGTCATTAATGTCGATTATTTGATTTCGAATAATTCAGCTACTACGAGTAAGTAACTATATTCAAAAATCAAACCTAGAGATTCTTGATGCCAATTCCCTAAAGTTTGAATTTCAACTTCGAAATGTTTAAGAAACTAATGAAGCATGAGACACATGAGAAGCATGACAGTAACAAGATTACAACACATGATGAGTTATATGTTATACATAACTCTTGCAGAGAAATCAAAGATTGAGAGCCATTTGCTTAAACAAGCTATGGCACTGTATCTCCGCCAATAATGAAGCTAATGCATATGTATATTTGACTCATCCTTTAGAACCAAATGTGAATTAAACAAGACTGGATTCAAAACCTAAAAGATACAAAAAAAATTCATCTATAGCTTGTCCTGATATGAATATGGAAGATCAACAGAACTAGGGTTCTTAGTTCTTAAAATAGCGAAAACGAAAGATGTAAGAAAAATGTAACTAGGATTCAAATGTTTTAGCAATTTGGAAAGTTTCATAAAGTGAAATGCAAAAATGCTTTCATTTTACTGTGATAAATCATGACGCTTAGAGGTTTGATGTGAGTCGTACCGTGAATTGTAGAAGAATTCTTCTTCCTTGTTACAAGCTACTTTTTAGCGGTATCTCAGACTCAGAGACCTTTCTTCACATCGAAAAAGTTTGAGCTTTCCTTATTCGCTGCATCAATGTCTTCTTGAGATGCCACGGCCACTGCAACGCCTTTATCTCTAACAGAATCTATCGCCTCTGCGAATTCTTTGAAGTCCTTCAAACTGTGAGGTCAAAAAGATTTTTTAAAAGGAAGTTAATCATTTAATCGGCTTGAGAGCAAGTTAATCCGTGAAGCTGAAAGTAGAAATGATGTTTGAACGAGAGAGAATGATGTTAAACCTTGTTGATAATATCTCTTCACGTCTTATTTGCCTCTCTTCGTCGGTTACATTAAGCAAATGCCTCAATAAACTGGTGGATAAGAAGGTAAATTAGATTTACAATCGACTTACGTTCCTTATAAAAGGCAGACACTGAAACAAACATCATACCTGCTATAACCTTTGGCATCAGGGAGCTGGTATGAATCAACGTCTCCAATTGTTCCAATGATTGCTTTAGTTAGAGTGTCTTCATCGACATCAAGGCCACGTAAGAAGTCTCCAGTTCCATCATATATGTCTAGTGTCTTCAGTAAGTTAGGATCACGGTAAGATAAGAACGAAAATACTCCTGAACAAGAGAAAACCTAACAGTCAGGTCTAACAGAGGATGTGCTAACGTGATGAAAACTCTCTCCATATCAACACAGAAAGGAAAAAGGAAAGCAGTTTACCTGAATGTGAATCAAAATCACAGAAACCTCCATATGCACCACCACTTACACGAACACGATCCCATAACCATGTGTTACTAATATGCTTTGATATAACATATGAACTCCCATCAAGCTCGTACCCACTGTCGTATATATTACCCGCTTTTCCCACATAGTTCACCTGTTGAGAAGACATGAATTAAAAAAATGTGGAAGGGCGAAAAGAAATACACACCAAGGAACACAGAATATACGGAAGGATCATTTTAATTTTATTTACCTGTGTTGGAACTACAATAGCTTCATTTCTCAAAGGAAGACGAGAATCCCAAGTGACGAGTTCACCAGACGACTTTTCAGGGAGTAAATCAAGAAATTTGCCAACAAATTTCTCCGTGCTTGTGAGGGAATTACCATCAGCAGTCATATTAACTATGCAACCATTCCTGGAAAGGAGAGATTTTCTTATCTCCTCGAGTGAGGATGAAATTCCTTCCCAGTCTTGATCCACTTTCTGTTCAAGAGTGTGTAGAAATTCAAGGTAACTACAAAGAGAAAAGCAAAACTCTATTAGGCCAGCTAGGTTTTAATCATATCAAGAGGTGACAGAAATGGTAAAAAATAAAACTTAAGAAAGAGTTATCAAGTTCCAACCTGAGACCACCCATCTGCTCAGACATCCATCCAGCAGTGTTCAACATTGCATCCATCCTCGCAGCAGCAATTCCTTGACCACTTCCCCTCAATTGGTTCTGAAATGAACGAGTTGGAGTTACACCACTATCAATGTGTTCAATTTAGAATGTGATAAGAAAGAAAGAAACAGGGAAACACATACCTCCATCCGTGCTCTACTCTGAGAGACAAATTGTTTAAACCGCTGTTGATCGGTAAATCGAACCTCTTGCAGGACACTGTTCATCTGTAAGGAAATAAATCTTGAAACATAAGTACCAGACCACAACTTCTAACTGGAAACAAACGAGATTTCAAGGATCGCACGGTTCTTCTATCTAACAACAGTTACATTCTATCTCAACACTTTTTTTCCTTAAAAATCTTGAAAGTTAGGATTATTTCTGAATAAACACATTAAATTCAGCTCCAAAATTAACAGAGCCAATTTTCAAGAAGCGAGCGATTGTCTAGTCTACCGCAATGCTCCACGTTCAACACATGGAAACAGAATCAGACATACAAGTGAGAATTTCCGCTTTAAGAGTGAAGATATTAGGACACAAAAGAGACATTCTACAGACATAGACAAATTTATGAGAACACATTTTGCTTTCTCGTAAAGCAAAGGAATTAGGAGACAGAAGAGGTATCTACAAGAGTAAAGCAACAACTTGTTGAGAGAACATACGACAAAAATTAAAAACTCGCACTCCATTTCTTGAGGAACAAAGAATCTATCAGCTAGAAAACTCGATACTAACTATCCCAACATGCGCAAATCTCCAGCTTATGTACTAAGTTAAAGATGTAAAGCCAATTACCAGGTGAAAAAGGTCTTCAGCGCATCCAACCATGGATTTTCCACGAACAATAATTTTGCTACATGGATCATCCCTACCCCACACAGAGGATGTAAGGGGATAAACTGATATCCCTCCGGTTTTCCTTCCAATCAACTGATTAAGTTGTACAAAACTCAAATCTTTTGTGCCCATCTCTAGTAATGATTGACTGTCAAGACAGAAATTATATAGGAGTTAAAATTATGAATTTAGCTTACACAGGACAAAACAATATTGGGAAAAGTTATACTCTGTAATAAACCACAACTGGAAATAATCGTCAGTCAAACTTGCGGAAGATCAAGAACATAGCAAGCAAATGTTAAGGGAGAGACAAGACAAAACTGCAATGAAGCTACTAAGAAAATTGACAGTGAAAATTGAAACAAGCGTTCAGTGGAGATAAGTTATCTGAAACACTCTTAGACAGAAACCAAGCAATATATTGTACTAAATGCTTCAAACTTCATCAGACATCTGAAACAGTGATTTAGTTAGAGATTCAATCTGGAGAACAGGGAATGCATAGAATTATTATTTTTGCAATATTCTTTCATTAAAGTTCACGATTTGCATTTCAAGAAAAATTTAGGTGAAAACCCCAAAAGCAGAATATAAAGGTTAACCCAAAAGCATTTCAAGACCATCATATGTAGAAGTCAACAAGTTACCAGAAGAGGGGTAACAGTGGAAGAAGCTCTTGCTTTACTGAGCCCATATCAAAGACTACTTCAGCGTAGAGTATATCATTTGTGAAAAGATCATGCCGCAAAACCTTAACGCCATTAATATCTCCAACCTAGAAAGCATCATATTAGTATCAAGCTGAAAAAGATGTTAGGAATCCAACAACATCAGAGAGCTAGTATAATGATCACCTCAGAGGGAACATATGTAGTTTCTTTTGGAATGTCACTCAAATTTAAACTTGGAACACATTTCAGTGCTTCAGGAGGGTCAGGAGTCTCTTGCTTCAATCTCAACTCCTCAGTGGCACGTGCTAGTTCTGCAAGATCCTCTTCTGTCATACTTGCTTTAAATTTTTCTAGAATATTTTTCTCTTCCGCTTCCTCTTGAGACGCCTTTTCTGGATCAGGCTGGCAAAACGTGTTGTTGGCATAGAATTATAGAAATATTAGAAGGGAAAGGGAACTCTGAAAAGAAAAATACCCGCATCTCGATGGTAACACAATGAGGGTTGTTCAGAATAAGTTTCTCTATCAGCGGGGAAAAGACAGCCTTTGATCCTTCCTCAGCTATTCTAGCTTTAAGGGACTTCAATGGTTCCTCATACTTTAATGGCTCAAAAGGATCCATGTCGTATATCCATTTCCCCTAAACATCCAACACGAAAATAAGGAATGATACATAAATAATGGATAAGGCAAACATAAGAAAAAGTCACATAAACTCACAATTGATTGGAGCATAAGTGATAAACCACGAGGGAACGATCCTGTATTGTTTTCTCTCAGAGAAAACTCAATGGTATTCATGGATGCCTCAACAGCATCAGTGTCAAACCCTTCATCTGCCAACTTTCTCAGAGTATTCATGATCAATTCTTCAACCTTTTGGACATTATCATCGGAAACACCTTTCAAACCAACACTGAATTGGGGCTGGAGAAGTTCATCTTCCACCCCACTATTAACAAGAGCTTCTCCTAAACCACTTTCCAATAAGATTTTTCTCAATGGTGAAGCAGGAGTCCCAAGCATTAGATGATCCAAAAACCCAAGTGCGAGTTGAGTTTGCAAGTCCAGTGGCTTGTCAGAGAGCAGCCAGTTAAGGCACACCATATGCTTCTTCTTAAGGTCATCATCTCCACCTGCAGGATATTTTTCAACAATCCTGCGAGGCCCAGAGAATAGCTTTTGTGGTTCAACCTTTGAACTATCTTGAGCTGGACTTGCATCAAACATGTCCAAGTATTCTGCACAAATTAGCAAACAGAGATCAGATCTGTTAAATAATAACACAGGTCGAGCATAACTATAGAAAAGAACAATTTCGTACTGAAAATACAAGATAAGGTATGACTCTTTACCACTCAAGACGCCGAGGCGGTGAACTGGATCATCATCTCCATAGAACCATATCCTGGCATTGCTTGGGTGATAATACTGCCGGTGGAAGTCCTGGAATTTTCACCACAAGAAGAATAATATATAATGCATTAGAAGTCATACATACAATACGCTTCCGATGCAGCATAATATCATATTAACTCATGTTTATTATATCACAAGAAGAACTTAGCAAACCTGAAATTCCTTGAACGTAAGCTTCGGTATATCTTTTGGATCACCTCCACTGTCAACACCGTATGTATTTTCTGGGCATAAGGCCTATTAAAAGAAAATGAAAGAGAAAACAAGTATACAATTCCATAAGAACCAGTGTATCAAAGAATAATCTAACAAAGAATTCAGGAGCAGAGATTGAAGTGATGTTTGTGAGAAACTTCAATTATATTTATTCTGACTGCACATCAAAGTGATGACTAGCGTAAGAAACCAACAAAACATCAAATCAAGACGTGCACATGAAAAATAGATATCTATATGCACACACAATTTAAGTAGATAAGCTATAAAACATATAACAAAAGGTAAAATATTCATACACTAGCCATCAAGTTGGACACTTTACAGAAATTCACTCGTAGAACGAGATTGCTAGAAGAAATTGTTCAAGAAAATTAAGGAACAATCAAAACTTGCCTGTTGAGTAATCCGCGAAAGTATATTATCAGGCTGTGAATAGACACCTTTCATCTCATTAAAAACAACGCCTGATATGTGAATCATTAACAAAGAGACAGAGAGAGCAAGTTAACTAAATAGTGGTCAAACAAACTTAAAGATAAAAAGCAATGTACGGGAAATAACTGTTAAACTAGGCATCCTTAAAAAAAGTGAACCTTTGTAAGATATGTCTTCTGAAGGATGGTTAAGCTCATAGTGCCAACCCTCCTGCTTAAAAGTGTGAATGTCATCCACACACTTGGGGAAGAACACAGCATCCAAGTATACATCAACAAGATTGTAGAAATCCTAGCATAGATAGTGATGAAATGTGATCAGACCAAACTTGAAAATATCTGAACATAGCACAAAGATAGATACTGGGGAAGAGAAGAGTATTTATGTATACCTTTGTATTTGTGGAAGCAACTGGGTAACAAGTCCTATCAGGATATGTGAATGCATTTAGAAAAGTATGCAAACTTCCCTTTAATAATTCCACAAACGGCTCTTTCAGCGGATACTTTCTTGACCCGCATAATACACTATGTTCCAATATGTGAGGAATGCCAGTTGAATCCTTCCTACATCAAGAACCAAGCTATTATCTAACCATTTTTTAATAAGAAGCAAGAAAGATTCATGTGTTGTACTAGACTTACGGAGGAGTCCTGAAAACAACACCAAAAACTTTGTTCTCATCATCGTTTGAAACCGACATCACCTCGCAACCAGTTTTCTTGTGTTTAAAGAGAATAGCTTTAGATTTACACTCTGAGATGAATTCTTCACGTACTTTCTCAAATCCATGCTTCCCAGCCTCATCTTGACCTACATTTTACTCACAAAACCACTCATCACAACAGTTTACAACATATACATAAAACTACAAGGAGTAAAGATTCACATCTATTCTAAATAAGAGACCATACATTCACAAGTTCCCCAAATGCAACAGCTTAAATTTAATCAAAAGCAACCTAAAATTTCTCTAGAAGAGGAGTAACACTAACTCAACACTGAAATTCATAGAAGCACAGTTTCGAATCCAACTAAATTGTTCGATAATCTCACCGGAATAAGAAGCTGCAGATTGTGTAGCGACGGAGCGAGAAAACTGCCCACTCACGGCGGAGAGAAACCTTAAGCCACGGGGAAGAAATATCTCTCTTCCAGTAGCTACTGGAGTCAAAACCCGACGAATGTTACCACCGGAGTTGCCAACGACGGTCGTAGACGATAACTGAGGCAACTGGCGAAATAATCGGAAGAATTGTGAAGTCGAACTACGAGACGAGGAACGAGTAATCGATCGGAGCATAGTCACCGGAATAATCTTCTCCGGTGAAGACCGCTAGTGACGGCGAGGAGATTTATTCAAAAGGTTTAAAAAAAAGAAATTAAATAAATAAATGAAAATGATTTTGTTATATAGAGTTTACAAAAGTCCCACATCGCTTAGAAAGTCTTTTTCGTTGTTGCATAAATAAGTTAAGTTTACGAGTTCAGTATGTCGAGCTTAGTAACGTGGGCTTGTGATCCGAGTGGAGACAATAAAGGTGATGGGACATTGGACCGATCTCATTGGGCCGGGTTCGGGTTGGGCTAATTATACTGGCCCGCCCATTCCAAGTCGGGAGTTGAGTTATCGGACTCGAGCGAAGGCTTGTGGTTCGGTGACTCTTAGAGCGGAGGGGACTGCGTGAGGCTGGTTTCACAGAGCAGCGTTCACCTCCCGCTCTTGACGGTGGAAGGATTACGGGCCGGTGCCTTCCGAGTCCACTTTGACCCAATAAGCCGGTTCCAATTGGACCATCACTTTTTTTTATTTTCTTTTTCCTAAACCGAACCGGTTTAATTCCTGTACTTCGAATTGGAGTGCACTTGAGAGACTGAATTTTAAGCGTTGCTTTGTTGATTTTTATACCAAAAACAGATACTTCTTGTGTAGAAGAATAAAGTATCAAATGTTAAGCATCAACTTATTGCACGAACTATGAGATTGATTAATGTCTTGTTTTGAAATCTTCCAGAAGATAGCTCTATGGCTTTTGAGTGGTTCTTCACCATCGAAACTGAACGATGCGGCTCGTGTGAAAGTCATCAAATGCAAAGAGTCCTTGTGGAAATTGATGTACTATGTTGGTTGTAAAATATTTGTTCTTGAGTTTGTTTATACAGAGCCATGGGTTGGAGATTTAATTTGACAAATGGCCAAATCAAGAGCTGAAGTGAGTAATCTATTCACATCTCATGGGCTCGATTACAATGTAATGTGAAATCATTGGTTGCCATTGAGTTCTTGGTTTAGAAGGTTTTGCAGAACATGTTATTGGAACAGTGAATGGTTTTCTTAGCCTATGAAGTTATGATTAAGCTCAAACTCTATTATCAAATGAAATACTCAAAAAATAAAAAAATTAAATACTCAAGAGTTGAAATCCAAAATGTATAAAATCATAAGCTATTATCAAATTAAATACTCAAGAGTTGAAATCCAAAATGTATAAAATCATAAACTATGAATCCCCGAAACGCTTCACATCTTCTACAAAGTCTGAAAAAGTGTCAATGCTATGACCCTTAAATTTTTCTAATCCTTGAATATTGATTCTCTTGAATGTGTTCTTCTCGAGATTGTAGTAGACAACATAAAACGGGTCTGAGATAGGGCTCGGCGACACCACAATTTCACATGAACCAGTCATTCCAGCAAAGCGCAACGAACGAATCTCGTCCCACAAAGGAGGTAGTAGGAAGATATTTTGAGACCATATACCTTCTCTAGCATCTTCTAACGTCCACAACACAAGCTTTTCATGCATCCACTGTTTAGACATAAGAACACCTACTTTACCTTTGTAGTTGATCAAAGTCCAACGATAATTATTATAGTCATTCATGTTTACATCTACATTAATAAAGCTGAACTTCTCTAACCTAACGTCCAAGCAAATTACTATCATAGAAGATCCTTTGAACTTAGCTAGGTAATACAAAAAACCATATACTAGTAGAGCTAGGATTATGGGGTTTGCATTTGATCATTCTCCGTGACCATGTTTGTTTTCCAGACTCCAATGTCAGAATTCCATGCTTATCATTTGTATTGATACCTATACTCAGGGTCATACACAACACTTTGAACTGTTTGTCGACCGGATCATACCCTAAATAGCTTATCTTATCATTCTTCGTTTCCATTGCGGGTGGTAAGGTTATGGACTCTCTCGTGATGGGGTTACAAATCACGTAGATCTTATCACCCCATCCCCATTCTTCTAAACCGACCAATCCACCGAGAGTGAAATAACAGGTATTTGAAAAATTTCTTAGACAAGAATAACTATGATAACATGTGGCTAGAAGAGATGAATTCTCATCTGGATTTTGAGGCTGAGGTGAAGAGTAGAAGAATATCTTGTTATTAGCTTGGAAGGTGAACAAGTATCTATACGTCCAAGTATGCATTCCCATAATTTAGATACGCAACGAAACCTAGCTATATATAGAATCTGCCGGGACTCTGGAGAATATATCTATAAGAATATCAATTGGGATTGGATCTGAATATTTCCATACCGAGTTCGAGTATTCTGTGATCGATAGATCCTCCGAGAACTGCTGCTTGCTCCATGCTTTTCATGGCAGACGTTTCAAACCCTAGAGTCCTTCTCTAAAGCGTTTCTATATGTGCCAATGCGAGTTCTGTTTTTACTTTTTTAAGATTACAATATTTGGAAAATCGCAAATAATGTATCTCTCTCGATTCTAAACCTAAATAACCAAAAACTCTTAATAGTTTCTGGTTTGTTGGGGGACAATTTAAGCTAACCGGTTATGTTTTGTTATCAATTTAAGTATAATTAAAACATAACTTATATCACCAATTCGAGCCCACTAAAAATGGTAGAGACTCAGCATGTAAAGAGAGTCCCCACCAGGGTTCGAGCAATAATATTGGTACCCGAAACTGCTCCCGCACTGCTCCCGCACTGCTCCCGCACTGCAAGAGAGTTCTCTCTTGTTCTGCCTGAGATTGAGTGCTAAGTGTTGTTGTTAGCACTGCCTACCATCAGAGATCATGCTAATCTGCGGTAGCGATTTGAGGTAATTTAAATTACCTCTTTTTTTTTTTCACACAAAGAAGATAGAGATGAGTTACTTCCCTGTAACAATCGATCCCAAATTTGTCTTTAGAAAGTAGAGAATCAACTTCTTAACTTACACATAAAAAGTCTTCTGAAAAAATTCTTAGTTTACTACAATAAACAAGTTCCAAACTAGTAGTAGCATACTCTTCTCTCAAAGCTTATTGATATTCAAAACTCTGTTTTAATTGACCGAGAAGCGCGGGACACAATAGTCTGTAAGGAAAGTAGTGCTCTATGCCCCGTTCGTAGTCCTGAAACATTCTGCTTAACGCCACTTTGACAAACTGAAACCTCTTCTTGTACCATAGCTTCACAGTTGCTATGGCCTTTCCTTGGATCTTGTAGACTCTAACTATTATGACGTCTCTAAGTCCAACATAGCCGGTTCCTTCACCTGATGAGCCACAGTAAATTCCCTAACCACACAAAACAAATCTTTGTCATAAACCTTTCATTTTTTTTCTTGAATTTTTACAAACACCACTTACGTCTCCAACAAGTTCAATCTGTGGATTGAACACATGCAGTTTCGCTCCAACCGGTTGATCCATCAACAAGTCAGTTGCTTCCGCTATATTCTCAACCTCAATCACTTTTCTTTTCATGGAACCACGAGTAGGTTTATACGACGATGGAGGCTTAAACATACATCCCAAGTGAGTCCAATCTTGTTCCTTCGGTAAGCCATTCTTCAACGCAGACTCAAGACAGTCCTTGACAGTAAGATCAGTTCCTCGCTTCTTCGGACGAACATTGTCCACAAGATACTGAGCTGAGTACTCAGTATACACATTGTCCAACTTAAGTACACACAGTTATATACAGAACTATGAAAATATTTGAAAAACTTTACAAAGTCATAAATACAAAAAAGAAATCATTCATATGCAAAATCGCATGAGTTCTTCTTGAACTTACAAATTGAAAACCAAAATCAATTTGATAATGTGCTACCGTTTGGAAGATATACCAAGTCGGATTTCAAAGTGTCAAGATGTAACTATTTATTTCAATAGTTTCTAATTTATGATATAATTTACTATATAATTTATTTGTTCAAATAATAATTAATATTCTAAAAAGTAAAAAACTATGACTATTTTGAATAAACGTATAACGTAGAAAAAAGAAAATTTTCTTCTTCTTTATATGAAATTATTTTTATTTATTACAAATATATTAACATTAAATGTGATGACATTTGACAACTTTAATTGAATTTATTATAGATAAACTAGTCAAATTTTTTTTTTTGTTTGTTAGTTACCAAATTTTTCAACTACACATGTTATTTTATTAATTTACATGTCAAAACATATCATTCCACCTAATTGTTCTAAAATGAACTAGTTAAGTGAACCAATATAATTATACAATAATCATTGTATTAGCCATTAGGATTGGAAAGCCAATATTCAAACTTTTACGTCACATATTTTTGGGTAAAACACTAATTTATATAGTGCAGCATTGAACCTTACCAAGTCGGCTATAAGTAGACTCAGCCAAAAAGACTTGTCACTTTGTAGATGATTGGTTAACAAGTCTTTTTCACTTTGATCTACTTACCAAAACACTACAAGCGTATTGGACTACAAGTTGTTCTAGTAACTTTCAAACACTCCTCTCTCGGCATGATTTTATACCTCAGACAAGAAATTAGAATGAAACAAGACACTGGTGAGCCATCTACTACTAGGACAACATCAAGAACATGAATCTAAAGAGAGAGCTTATCCCTGAAATAGTAACCAACCTGAAGCAGAATTCAACATCACTTATCCACCTTATAGTTAAACCTTTAAGCTAAAAGCTAATCATTGTTCTCTAACCGCACACAAAAGGGTTTAAACCAGTAACCTGAATTGCAAAATAACATCACTAAACTGGAAAACAGACCCAAAATCCATTGAAACAGATGAGTTCCATGTTACAATCAATCCCAAATAAGTTCCAAACTAGTAGCATATTCTTCCCTCAAACCGATAAGCACGGGACACAATAGTCTACAAGGAGAGTAGTTGGCGCTATGCCTCGAGACTCGTCGAGAAACATCCTGCTTAACGCCACTTTGACAAACTGAAACCTCTTCTTGTACCATAGCTTGACTGTTGCTATGGACTTTCCCTGGATCTTGTCAATTCCAACTATTATCCCGTCTCTAAGTCCAACATAGCCGGTTCCTTCGCCACCGTAAATTCCCTACCACACAAAAACAAATATCAGTTCCAAATCTTTGTCATATATCTCTCATTTTTTCATGAGTTTAAACTAAAACCACTTACGTCTCCAACAAGATCAATCTGTGGACTGAACACATGCAGTTTCGCTCCAACTGGCTGATCCATCAACAAGTCAGTTGCTTCCTGTATATTCTTAGCTTCAATCACTTTTCCTTTCATGAAAACACGAGTAGGTTTATACGACGATGGAGGCTTAAACATACATCCCAAGTGAGTCCAATCTTCTGCTTTCGGTAAGCCATTCTTCAACGCATACTCAAGACAGTCCTTAACAGTACGATCAGTTCCTCGCTTCTTCGGACGAACATTGTCCACAAGATACTGAGCTGAGTACTCAGTATACACACTGTCCAACTTAAGTTCCTGCCGTGTAGTGCTTATCAAATCAACCGCTACAATAGCCGCAGAAGCAGATGCATCTACAAGATAAAAAAACAGAACCAAATCCAATTCATTTTCCTCCTTACAATGGAATTTGTTATAAACAAGAATGATAGATAAGTTTACCATGCTCTAGGTCAGAAACGGTCTCAATCCCTCCTACTGTGACTTCCATTGTGAAATCAGGATCATATGGGATTGCCATTTGCAATTACTTAACCCTGAAAATGTATATGAAATTGGAAAGAAGATTACAAAGTGAAGTTAAGAGTAACAGAACAAGACTTAGCTAGCAATGAGAAACATAAACCACTTCTGACTAAGCTAAAGCTAAAGGAAAGAAACCCAACTGAGAAACAAGAGGAGAGAGTCGTCGAGAAGCTTACCGGAGACGGAGAGAGAGACAACAACGCCGGAATCGGAAGCACACAGTCGCGTAGAAAATGAGCGAGAAAGTGTCAAAACCTTAATAAAACCCTCAAAACGATGTCGTTTAAAGACTTTCGCGAAACCTTTAAAACGACGTCGTCGTTTTGGCACGATGTCGTTTAAGACTTTTTTCCCGATTGCGTTAAAAATTGTATTTGACATTTATTCAAATATTATTTTGTTAGAAATGTGGCCTTCAAATTTTCTACAAATTATGATTACCAAGAGAAACAAATCAAAAGAATATTTGTAAACATATAATCATGAAAACAAGCAAGATAATGAACTATTTCAATATACATGTATATAATTCATCCATACAAGGTGATCTTGCATCCTATGCAGCATCCACATGACAATTGGTGGTGGCATTGGGGTCTAGACGATGGGGACGAAGCATGAGAGGGTCGATACGAGGAGGCTTAGTCACTTGATTTGCTTTTTGCTAACATTAAACCTCGTTCAAAGCTTTTAGTACCACTTCTTTTGTATGGGGTTTGTTTTCGAAGATCAAATAGTTTCGTGACTTTCATACATGCGAACACACCCAAGAGTAGAGAGCACTTATGATTCCCGATGGTGAGAGGTTAACCATATGTCTCGACCTATCGAGCAGTTGAGACAGTGAGTCATACGCTCTCTGGTGTGGTTTAAAGATTACCGACAAGCGACAAGAGGTCTCATTTTCTATCAGAGTAAGGACAGTTGATGAGGATATAATGTGATGATGCTTCTAATAAACTAGATTAGTACCTTTTGGAAGAGCTATGTTTTTTTTAGCTTCCAAAGAAAAGTTTTGACATTCCAAATACTGCTCCACCAATTAAATTACTCAACATATGCAGGAGGGCTAAGTATCTTACTATGGTTGTAACCCGTTTTGGTTGAGTTTATTTTCTTTTTTCGGAAGCCAAACAAGAGTATCGTGTTGCCTAAAAATTTCAAAAAAATATGTCGAATTTGCCTCTCATACTAAAGTAGAATTTGTTTAATCATCTCCATCTTCCAACTTTTTTTTTTGGTAAAAGGTTCCAACTATTTGTGTCCTAGTGGATCAGTCACACACCTTCAGCTGGACCTAGGCCTGGGCATTCGGGTATTCGGGTCGGGTCCAGGTTCGGGTCCTAATGGGTACAGGTTCCTTCGGGTATACTAAAAACATACCCATACAAGTTCCTGTAAGACACAGGTTCGGGTCCAGGTTCGGGTCCAGGTTCTGGTACAGGTTCCAACTTATTAAACCATTTAAATATCCAAATTTTACAAGTTTCATCTAGATATAGGTTCGAGTCTAGGTTTTGTGATGTATTTATACCCAAAATCTAAACAAAAACCTGTAACTTGAACCTGTAAAATGCATTTGAAACACAAACAAACCAACAAGACAACAATCATAAAGTATGAACTAATTTAAGAATACAATTATCAATCGAAGTTTGTCAATGTATAAAACTATATCAATGTAACCAAAGCAATTAGACAAACGAATAAGAGTCAATGACGAATCACGAATCGAAACAGATCATTTAGATAGACGAACAACGGAACAAGAATCAATGACGAATCACGAATCAATCGAAGCAAGATTCTAAAGAGAATGATGATAACTGTAGATCAAATTCAAGATGCCTATGATAAAAGAGACGAGTGTGGTCGAGCTCGAGAAGGATTTGCAAAAATCGAGCTTGAAATTTTAGGGATTCCATTCCTTTGAGGAATCGATGTTTTGGTGTTGGTATTGGTATTGGAAAGTCGAACCCGTAACAACAAATAAAAGTAAAACATTTTACTCATTTGTAAAGGTTCTTTTTATCAGTATTATGACAATATTATAAAAAAGATTATAGAAAACAATATCAATAAAATCTGTTTTATCATAATTTTGGTAGATTTGACCTACTAGGCTTAGGCATACATGTTCAAGTTCGGGTACATGTTCAAATTCGGGTACTAAAAACATACCCATACAGGTTCCTCTAAAATTTCGGGTCGGGTCCAGGTTCGGGTACGCAGGTTCAGGTTATTTTGCCCAGGCCTAGCTGGACCATATCACGACTAGGCGAACCAAAAAGAGTTTGTGGGATTGATATCGAAAGCCATGATGGAGAGTAACCAGAACTGAGACTTCATTGTCTCTGGTATCGGACTTTGGTCAGAACCAGAGTCCGCCAAACAAAAGTTCATTTTTGTCTCCAAAACAGGATAGAAATTTGAAAATATGGTTTAGAAAAAATTTGTTCCCATATTTGGCACTAAACCGGATATACAAATTAAAAATAACATATGGTTTTTAGATTTAAACTAACTTGACAAGAAAAAAAACTAATTTTATGGTTTGATATATGACAATCTAAATAATTAGAGTAATTAAAGAGGAGTTGGTTGCGTTTGGTACAATAATTCAATTCGACCAAAAAAAAAAAAAATTTCATCAAATTTGATCTTTAATGTTTTTCTTTTAATATATAGTAAATATTACAAAAATTTGGACTTTTTAGGATATCATTTTAAATATAATTGATTGTTATATATCTCGATTACTACAAATGTGATGAGAAATGGGAGATTTCAATTCTATATGTACAGTAGATTTGGAGGACAGATATAAGGAAATGATTTTTTTCTCATTAGAGTATGTGGAATTAATCACAACATAATATCTCCATTGCAAAACTTGCCTCAATACCCTCGGAAGTGGTCTTCAAAGGGATTGATCGTGAAGTACGCAATCTCTTATCCGCAAGACGTCACCGGAAGCATTTCACCAATCTAATATCTTTATGGCTTAGATGACTTTCTCACTGGTTTCGGTTAATCTTTTGTGTGTTCCTTTGTTTTTTTATCATTTTTATCAAGGGTGTACAAACATTAGGTTTTTTTTTGTAAATCCTAATTTCTCATCTATATGATATTTACATTTTAGCAAAAAAAAAAAAAAAAAAACTTAGCCTCGATGGGATGGGATATTAGTCAAAGTGATAATTTGTATTTTTGGTTAGACAAGCAAGCTCGAAATGAACCAAAATCGATCATCACATGTACGTAACCAAACACATTATGATATTAAGCAAAATAATTCAATTAAGAGCGAGATAAAAAACGCTAAAAAATTAAAAATTAAGAGTCTAAATGTCTAATACATGATAACTAAACAAGCCATGAAAAAAAACCATACGAAAGAATATTGAAGTTGGACAGCACCACTAGGATTAGGAAATCGGCCACCTTGAGTAGTAGGCGTATATGGTATAGTGTTTCCACCACCACCACCTTTGCTACCACCACCGCCACCTTTACTTCCTCCTCCACCTCCACCTCCACGACTTCCCCCACCTCCATTGCTTCCACCTGTAGAACCGCCTCGAGAGCCTCCACCTCCACCACCGCCACCACCACCGGGAAGCTGTCTTCGGATAATATCAGCTGAAAACGACATCGTTTCTATCGGTAAATGATGGCGTTTTTGATCAACGGATGGGAGAGAGGGTTGGTTAAGTGAACCAATGGCTTCGATTTGCGTATGAATTACAAAGAATATAAATAGATGAAGCACAAGGCTCCGAAGCTTTTGTAACTCCATATTTGTCTTTAAATCTTCAATACCAAGACATAAGCTCTATTAATATCAATGTTTTTAAAACCGGACCGGACCGGCGGTTGAACCGGGTTCAACTGCGAACCGGTCACATGTCCGGTTCGGTTCAATATTAAAACCCAAATGTAGTTGAACCGGCATCGAACCGGGAACCGGCGAACCGGTTGACCCGGATCAAACCGGGTTCAACTGTTTTCTAATTAAAAAAAATATATTTTTATTTCATTTTTCTTTAATTAATATGTTTATTAAAATTAAAATTAGAAAAATAAGGTTTATAAATAATGAGATAGTAATAAAAGTTTAACATTTTCTCTAATATAATCATATTCAGTGAAAAAAAAACATTTTTCAAATAATTATAATCTTTTTAAAATTTTAAGATAAAAAAGATTAGTTATGTATTTAAGTATCATCATTTTATTATTTAGTTTTGCTATAGCTATTGAATTTTTTTTGTTTTTCTAAATATTTGTACTAAACTTAATATTTTGTTTGATATTTGGATAGTTATGCACATACATATAAAAAACAAATTTTATATACTAATATTTTTAAAATATTATTGAACCCGGTTGAACCCCGGTCGGACCCGGTCGGACCATATTAACCCACGACCAAAAAAAAATCCGGTTTGGTTGCCGGTCCGGTTTTAAAAACATTGATTAATATAGTACGATTGTAATGTTAAGTAACCGCATGTGCGTAACTAATAGTCTTATACCCTTCTTTGGTTGACTTATTCAAAACACGACTCTCACATGTTGAAGCTTCCTTGCTATGATTGAACTTCCATGATTAGGAGTAATTTTATTTGTTCTTCTAACCTCTAATAATATAAGGGTCCATCTAGTTTAACTATTTATATATGGTCTAGGTGTTTCACTTGGCTTTTTATATAAAAATCTAACTAAAATCAACGGTAAACACCAAATAGCCAATCAACACACAGATATATTAGTAAATGAAATAGCTTTCGAACCCACTATGATCTAACAAGCCGGTTCCAATTGGACTTTTTAGGTTATTGTAGACATGCAAATTGAATAAAATTTATTCAACTCATCTACATATTCATATTCTACACATACATAATTAGAACTTAGGAGGAAGAATAGTAAAATTATACATATATTTGCATTGAACACAACTGTATAATCTATAATAGTTTCAATTCAAGTTTCAACTGACGTGTGTTTTGCCAAACAAACAAATTATGGAAACTCACAAAATTTCATCATTACAGTACAAATACAGGCATTTACAACTAACCGAGCAAAATAATAATCCAGAAAGCTGGAAAACTATTTTGTATGGACAACGCATTTTACAAAAGAAGCAAATAGGTCGAGACATATGATTATTGTTGGAAAGAACACTTACCTTATTACCATCGTAGTTATACAATGAGCCGGGCTTCATGTACAAGTCCTTCCCAATCAAACATTCAATGTGTAGGGAGACACATCCATACTCATGGCACATATAAAACCCCACTTTTGTATATATTTTTCGCTCGCAAACTTCACACCAATAAGTCATGGTATTTGTCTCCTCCTCATAAGAAAGAGTGAGCATATGCTTATCATGCTTATACCACACCTTTTGAGGCAAAGTAGCACATCCAAAACACAAAGAAAAATTGCACTCAATGCAATTGAACGTTTCATTCGTCCCGTTACGTGTAAGTCTACAAACCAAACATGTTCTCTTCTCCCCTGGTTTGGATGTTAGAAATAAAGGATGTATATGACTTTCATGGACTAATGGCTCTGAAATTGTGGTGCACTGCACATCTAGCTTAAAGCGACATTCTTCTTTACCGCATTGATAGAAGAAACCAGTTTTGCACATCCTAGCACAAGCTGAACATTGATCCTCATTATAGTTCATAACACCATCATATCCTCCCACAAGAGTGAGTAGATGTGGATGTATCGGGTGATGTATTTTGCGAGAAAGATTTGCACATTTTTCATGCAGTATGTAATCACATTGCATACAAGAGTAGAAGTTACCGAAATAGATTGGTGTGATGCATGCTTGACACAGCTTATTCTCATCATAATCTCTACTCGTATCCTCATCAAGTCTCAAATGATGATGTTGATGACTGAAATGTTGTATGAGTCCATTGCTCATCCTCAAAAACGGCTCAACTTCTTCTTCTTCAATTTCTTCAGGCACTCCCTCAAGGTCTATGCCATCCCACACGTTTCTCTGCGTGGCACATTTTGAATGAGCAGCATAAGAACAACCTTTCTTGATGCAAGAATAACCCCCATAATCATTGTCAACTTTTATGCGACAAACACCACAAAACCAATCTCCTTGGCCAAAAGAAGGGGTAAAAGATATACGATGGACATGGCGAGACATCTTTATGACATGTGGTAAGTTGATGCAACTTTGATGGACCACAAAGCCACAAGGGGGGCATATGTAGAAAGGACAACTTGAATCGACTAAGGCACATACGTCGCAAGTTAAAGAAGCTTGGCATGAAAACAAATGAAGTGTATGCTCATGCCACTTGGGATGGTCTATAGATAAGACTGGTGGTTGCTTCACACAAGTTATATTCATAGCAAAATCGCAAGCCGAGCAGTAATAAAATACCGATATGAGATCTTCATCACAACAATAACATTTCCTTGTGTTGAAACTATTTTCCAACCAAGCGAGTTGAAGATAATGTTTTGGATGAAGAGGGTGCTTGATCTCAACAAGAGTTTTTTCATATTCTTGATGGTTCTCGCCATTGCAACCTTTGCAGAGAAAATGAGTATCATCTTCTTGTGTTAACCTGAATTCCTCCCAGCTTACAGGGAGACAATTCCACTTGTTATTGTTGTTGCCCCGCTTGACTTTCTCCGTCACACAAAATTTCCCTCTTTCTAATCTTACTTTCACTTGAGGGGATAAGGAAATAAGCTTTTTCCACTTTGAATTCATAGAGATGACAATGGAGAATATTTGATGGATGAGTGACATGAACTTCGGCTCTGGCTCGAGTCTCATTGTTTCAACAACAAGTGAGAAGAAGTTTGAATTTGACTTCCGCTTTGGCCATAGACTCAATTTTTGGTCAATGGTTGATGACAACTTCCAATCTGAATCTATAGAGTTGACGAGAGAGGACTCTTGAGTAATGAGTGATTTGAGCTTCAACAGCGGCTTCGACTCTGAATACAAATCCAAAGACTTGAAGAGCGAGATTGTTCGCTTGACGAGTGATACGAGCTCCGTGAACGGCTTTGGCTGGGAATCATAACCCATAGAGTCGAATAAAGAGATTGTTTGACCAACAAGTAACATCAACTCTGACTTCGGCTTCAACTGCGAGTCCAAATCCCAATCTGAATCTGAATCAGGATCTACTAGTTGAGTAACGAGTGAAACGAGCTTCGACTCTAGCTCCATATCTGAATCCATATAGAGTCGCAGAGATATGAGATTGTCTGAGTAAGATATGGTAGATTTTAGTATTGAATGTAACTAAGTTAGTGCTCTGCTCTCTAATATGTTTTAACTTTTAAGAGAGTTTTAATGCGGGTTAGGCTGGCATGTGCATCTTTACACGTTTTATGGTAGTGTGACATATGAGTTACTCCCTCTGTTGCATATTAGTTTTGTCATTCTAGCCTTTATTTTTTGTTTCATATTACTTGTCGTTTTGTATTTCCAATGAAGATTTATTACTATTTTTCCATCTTTTATCCTTAACTTTCAGCTTAATAATTATTTATATCAAACAAAATAGTATATTAATTAGGGATAAAAAAGAAAATTTAATTGTTTTCTTAATTTGTGTTAAAACATCTAGAATGACAAGTAATTTGCAACGGAGGGAGTAACCTTTTTATTCCACCATAATGCGTAGTGATTGGACAGCAAGAAACTAATAAAGTTTCGAACACAAATAAAACCAACTAACGGGTTGAAAAGCCTAAACAAATAATACTTCAAAATAGTTATCATTTTTTTAGGAGTAGGAAAAAAATTTATTTTCATTGTCCGACAATATCTTATTTTCATTTCTTGAGCTTACTATTTTTATTTCGATACACAATAATTTGATCTAAAATAAATAATTTATAGAAAGAAAACTAAGAACAAAGTGTCAAAAAATAGTGGTGCGGCTTGGGACTTGGGTGGTGAGAAATGATAAAAGAAAGGTTCTGCTTCATGGAATAATATCATTGGCCAATGTAATCTCTAAGCAGAAAGCATCCTTAAAAAAACATTTTGTGGGTAGTGCAGAGCTTATTAACCCTTGGATATACTCGTGTAATCTTTGCAGCAGAAGACAATGATTTGGTAGGGGCAATTTCAAAGCATCATGCATATGGCCATCTTTCAAATATCACTCATATAGACTACTAACTCCTTTTAAGGGTTTCTCCTTTATAAAATTGATTTCGGAATCAAAACAAGCTAACTTAGGATCTTTCAAGATTGCGGATAGATGATTTTTTTGGAGTGGAAGGTACTCATACCATTAGTAATGCTCTTAGATATTTTAGCTCTAAAATTGTGTTGGATACTCGGTCATGAAATGTGATGTAACAAACTTTCAATTTACAATAACCCGTTTCCAGTGGAAATACAAAAAAAAAAAAATAGTAATCGATTTCTAAACGTGATGTAGTAGCATCTAACTATTTGTCAACACTACACTTAGAGAGTTTACACTTAGAGAGTTTTCCTCCTTACAATGGAATTTGTTATAAACAAGAATGATAGATAAGTTACCATGCTCTAGGTCAGAAACAGTCTCAATCCCTCCTACTGTGACTTCCATTGTGAAATCAGGATCATATGGGATTGCCATTTGCAATTACTTAACCCTGAAAATGTATATGAAATTGGAAAGAAGATTACAAAGTGAAGTTAAGAGTAACAGAACAAGACTTAGCTAGCAATGAGAAACATAAACCACTTCTGACTAAGCTAAAGCAATGAAAGGTTAAACCCTAAAAGCTCATCATTGTTAGCTAAACAGATCCAACAGAGAAACGAAATTAGAAACCCTAAAAAGTAACGCAAACCTACTTTTGTCACTTGATTTGCTTTTTGCCAACATCAAGCCTCGTTCAAAGCTTTTAGTACCACTTCTTGTTTTGTATAGGGTTTGTTTTCGAAGATCAAATAGTTTCGTGACTTTCATAACTGCAAACACACCCAAGAGTAGAGAGCAACAATGGTTCCCGATGGTGAGAGGTTAACCATATGTCTCGACCTATCGAGCAGTTGAGACAGTGAGTCATACGCCCTTTGGTGTGGTTTACAGATTACCGACAAGCGACAAGAGGTCTCATATTCTATCGGAGTAAGGACAGTTGATGAGGATATAATGCTCGTCTTCTAAAGCGCCTCATCTCATGTGATGATGCTTCTAATAAACTAGATTAGTACCTATTGGAAGAGCTATGTTTTTTTAGCTTCCAAAGAAAAGTGTTGGCATTCCAAATACTGCTCGACCAATTAAATTACTCAACATATGCTCCACCAATTAAGTATCTTGCTATGGTTGTAACCCGTTTTGGTTGAGTATGAGTTTGTTTTCTTTTTTCGGAAGCCAAACAAGAGTATCGTGTTGCCTAAAAAAGTTCAAAAAAACATGTCGAATTTGCCTCTCATACAAAAGTAGAATTTGTCTAATCATCTCCACGTTCCAACTATTTGTGTCCTAGTGGATCAATCACACACCTTCAGCTGGACCGTATCACGACTAGGTGAACCTAAAAGAGCTTGTGGGATTGATATCGAAAGCCATGATGGAGAGTAACCAGAACTGAGACTCCATTGTTTCCGGTATCGGACCTTAGTCAGCCAAACAAAAGTTCATTTTTGTCTCCAAAACATGATAGAAATTTGAAAAAAAATTGTTCCCATATTTGGCACTAAACCGGATATACAAATTAATATATGGTTTTTAGATTTAAACTAACTTGGCAAGAAAAGAAAACTAATTTTATGGTTTGATATAAGACGATCTAAATAACTAGAGTAATAAAAGAGGAGTTAGTTGCGTTTGGTACAATTTCATAAATGTTCCGATTTCTTTCTTTCTAATTAATTTCATCAAATTTGGTCTTTTTTTTTTTTAAACGATTGTATGATATTAATGAAACCTCAAAACAAAGAGTTTAACATCCATGAAAAAAAACAACATCAACACCCAAACAAAAGGGATAAAAGATGTTAGGCCATAGCTTCTCGAGCCAAAAGATCGTGGAGCCACGCAGGGCCACCCGCCGCCAAGTACGAATTAAACCGACCATCACGAGTAACATTGGAAGCTATTGCTCGAGCTATAGAATTTGCCTTTATCGATTCCAATTCAAAAGCACAATACGCAAAACCAGCTCGAAGATGACAAATCTGTTCAAGAAAAACGATATTTTGGCCAACCTGAACCCTTACAAATTGCTTCAAAAGCACCACAACATTCCATTCCAATCACCACATCTGATAGGTGTAAGTCTCGTAAACTTTGAAGCGTCCATACAACACATCTGATATGTGGAGTCCATCTATCAAGATTCCCATTCCCTGATGTAGTACTAGCATTCAAAGTTTGAGATGGTTTATTTGCCTCCGACCAGAGTACAGTTTCTTCAAAAGCCCTGCTCACAACTTGACTCAAAGCAATCTGCTCATTTGCATACAAAATAGAATTACGATTCTTCCAAATATTCCACAAGATCCAAGGTATAGCCATCCCAACATCTTCTGGTACTACTGAGTTACCCATCATATCAAAAAAAAGAAGCTAGATTGTCTTCAAAAACAGAGGAAAACCCAGTGGCCGGACATGGCACATTCGCATTACACCAAAGTTGTTGAGCCACTGAACATTTGAAAAGAACATGATTAACTGTTTCTACCGATTGTTGACACAATTTTTAGGTAGTATTCACGTCCAATCCTCTGGTTCGTAGCCGGTCTGATACCACCATAGCTCCTGCCACAGCTTTCCATAAAAATATCTTGATTCTTGGTATGGTTTTAAGCTTCCAAACCCTTTGTTTAAGCACAATTTGTTTCACTTCCAAAGGGCTCTTCGATGGTGATGGCTGCGCAATATGGTTAGAGATAAACCAAAAGCCACTCTTCACCGAATACGCCCCATTATCATTATACGCCCAAATAAACCGATCGTGCACTCGTCCAATAGATAAACCCTCAATCCTCTTTACATCTGCAGGTGGAAACAACTCATTAAGCCTCTCCATTCTCCACGAGCCATCTTCAGTAATCAATGATGAAACCTTGAGATCAATATCAATCAGCCGTTGCTTATTCATTGGTCGCCGTGGATGTACGTCCATAAGCCATTTATCAATCCAAACATGCGTACTTGCACCATCACCAACAGACCGAATCAAGCCTCTTTGAAGTAACTCCCTTCCATGTAAAATACTCCTCCAAGCATAAGACGATCTATATCCAAGACCACACACCAAAAACTCCTTGGAACTGTGATATCTTCCTTTATAAATTTGTGCTAATAAGGAATCAGGTTCATTTAGTAACTTCCAAACTTGTTTTGCGAGTAAGGCCTGATTAAAATCCTCTAAGTCACGAAAGCCTAAACCACCATTGGCTTTAGACTTACATAACTCCTTCCAAGAGACCCAATGAATCTTTTTCTTCTTCTCATTACACGCACTCCACCAAAAGCTAGACATAGCACTCGTAATTTGTTTACATTGAGTTTTTGACAATCGGAAACATGACATAGCGTAAACCGGTAAAGCTATAGCCACCGACTTAAGGAGGACCTCCTTTCCACCAAGGGAAAGCGTTTTGGTAAACCATCCATTAAGTCGTTGAGTAAGCTTATCACCAATGAAAGCAATAATTTTATGTTTCGAACTGCTAAAACACTCCGGTAAACCCAAATATGTTCCATCCCCACCTTCTCTTTCAATACCAAGCAAGTTCAAAATAAGACGCTTCATGATGGGATCAATATCAGCCCCAAAACTGACTGCTGACTTTTGAAAGTTAATAACCTGACCAGACGCAGATCCGTACTTACGAAGACACTCCAAAAATCAGTACATTCTATCAAAGAAGCTCGGCAAAGAAAGAGACTATCGTCAGCAAAAAGGAGATATTGAATAGGAGGACCATTTGCTGACAAACTCATCCCAGTTATCTTCTCCTCAGTCTCGGCCTTGTTCATCACATGAACTAATGCCTCAGCGCATAAGATAAAGAGAAAAGGAGAGAGTGGATCTCCTTGTCAAATACCTCTCTCAGGTTTGATATAACCATGTGTTTGACCATTCAGAAAAACTGTATAAGACACTGATCTCACACAATACATCACCCATGCAATCCACCGTTGATCAAACCCCATCTTTTCAAACAACTTTTCCAAGAAAATCCATTCCACACGAACATAAGCTTTCGACATATCGGTTTTGATGGCTATAATTCTCCTTTGCAAATCGGATTCGTCCTTAGACCATGTATCATCTCATGAGCTATTACGAGATTATCGGAGATCAATCGTCCAGCAACAAAAGCTCCTTGTGTAGGTGATACCAACTGAGGCAAGATACGTTTAAGGCGAGTACATATGATCTTGGAAATAATCTTGTCTGACACCGAACATAAACTAATAAGCCGTAAATTTGTCATTTGAGTCGGATTCACCTTCTTTGGTAATAAAAAAATCTGAGTATGATTCCAATCTTGAGGAAACCAACACGTCTCAAAGAAATTCTTAACCTCTACAACCACCTGCGGACCAATGGTTTTCCGAAAAGATTGAAAGAATTTACGAGACATTCCATCTTTGTTAGGAATTTTAAAGTAGTTTTAATTATGTAATTAGTTTTGAAAAAAAACAAAAGAAAAACGAAATTACTTGTCTTTTTTCTTGTTGATTAATTTTTCTAGTTGTTTATAAAGCAAAATGGAAGCTCTAAATCAATTTTTTAGGCGACCTAAAACATAAAATTTTGAGACAATGTTATGAATCTCACAAAAATCATATCAAATCCTATCAATCAAATCATTTTTATGAGATACCAGACATTTATGTCGATTCATGCATACAAATATATTTGGAATGTCGAAAATTAGTCAAAGTCATTCTTTCATATTATAAAGGTAATTCAAACTTCAAAGTAATCAAATTGTTTTATTCTATTTGTTTATATTTTTATTTTAAGTAATTGATTTGTTTATTACTACGAAGGTAAGATGTAATTTTCTGTATATTTGTAGTATTGTTTCTTGGTTGTTGATTTTTATAATGTAGCTGGTAAGTATGCATATATATTAATGGTGATGCACAAAGTTATGTATGCAAGTGGATGTGGTTTTGCAGCCAACTTTCATTTCGGTTTGGTCCATTAATACAATTTGGGCTTTTACACTTTTGTAAAAAGAGCAATATACATAATTCAAATTCTTTTAGTATAGTACAATTTTGTAATGATTCTACACGTCACATGGATATTCAACAACTCGTCTCGTAAAGACTTAGCTTTGAGCTTGATTTACAATGTAATAGAAAAGAGAACCCATTCTTCTTGTGCAATGGCACACACTAGACTGGATCAAACAAGAATCTTGAAACATAAATAAAATTCCTACTTGGATGTTATGCAAGATAGATTTCCCACACGCAATGTCTATACGGTCTAGATCATTTTGAGCGAGGAGTGCTTGCGGTTGCGGTTTGGCTCAAGTTAGCACTTTGAAAGCGTCTAGCTTCTCAAATGGTTTCTGGAAAGGTCTCCATGACTCCATGTCAAACTCAAATAAATATCTATACTTGTAAATCTTAATATGACCATCCTCATAGAGTGCCCACAAATTCCATTACCAAGAAGTATTCTCAGATAACACAATATAATGTATCAAATCTATAGAAAAAAATTGGTATTTGTTAAGATTCATGGATTTCTAACTCAAAACTAATTGGTAATGAGTATGATTGGTCTATGTCTCTTATATATTATTTTAGATCTCATCGAACTTTCGATGTCAGATTCCTAATATAAAAATTAGATATGTTCTAATTAATTCAATACTTATTCATGTATAATATAAAAAATTTAGGACAAGGTGGGATAACAATTTTGTTCACTCCCAAAAATGAGACTTGGGTAAATATAAATGCATCTCGACATTTTAAACAAACTATGCATTTTAATTATTAACTTTCAAAAAAGAGAAAAAGTAAACTTAAATATCTCATTGGACAATAGTTGCCAATACATTGATAACGAAGATAAAATAGAAATTACTGAAAGTCATTAATTCGACAACAATCTTCGAAGAAACTACAAATTTCTTCTCTTATTCATATTTTTTGTTTTTTTCTGATAATGGATTCCAAAGTGCAAAGGTCCAAACTAAACTCTCTGCATGCATAGACATCGAAAAAGATAGGACTTTGCGAAAAACAAACTCTGAAAATGCTTAAAAGTTCATGATTTAATCACTTGAAAATAAACTCAGACCGAAGCAGCCATTTATATTCAAGGAGATGAAAAATATGAGACCATTTCTTGAGCAGCTTGCTTGAAGATTTCCCCTACTCCAATCCCATCTCCCAATAACTGATTCTCATAACTCGGATTCACCTGTTACATTACAAATACTATCACATGAATTTCGGGCTAGACTCGGATCATCGATGTAAATAAAATGAAAAAATACTACACATGGATCATATGATAAAAAAAAAATGTAATGTAAATAATATATACCTGAGCTTGGATCATGTAGTTGTTCCGGAAAACATTAGAGGAGACATTAGCAAACAGAACTTCAATGTTATACTTCTCAAGCAAGTAGCAAATAGTTGTGAAAACTCCTGATTTCTCCTTAGGGCAGCACAAGTTGAAGAAAGCTTCATTCCCACAGATATTCAGCACAACGTTACCTGACATCCAAGTATCGAACACCGTGATGGGGTCATTACAAGGGAAAGGCAGGTTTTGGCTGGAAGATGATATCTGATCAGCCAAGAAAGCTTCCCGGGAGTGAGAACCCACTGCCGCAGCTCCTACGGGAATGATTTGGGGATGGTTTGAGATTGGTGTGAGGAGAGTTGTAGGAGAAGAAGATGCAGATGGAACAAAAGTGAAAGTTGTAGTAGGAGTTGTAGTAGGAGTTATGTTTGAAGCAGAAGAGTAGTGAAGTTTCTCGAGCTTTTGCATTTGGAGTTTTTGTATAGTTTGTTCAAGAGATCTGATTGAACTCACTGCTTCATCTACTATTGTTGATTTGTCTGCCTGTGAATCATAATTTAAATATTAGATTTATAGTTTTGCAAAACGTAAGATATATTGTAGATTAGTATATTGTCATATATGATATATGGAATTTTATGTACTCATAACACATGTAATAAAAGTTTTATAAAAAACAAAACATAAAACAAGGAAAAAATGGCACAAAGACAAACAATAAAGAAAGAGAAATCCAAAGCTTGAAGGCACTGTCAAAATTACACCAGGCTTAAGTAAGAATTATTAGATATACTTTTTTATATAAAGCGAAAAATGTGAAAATTAAGATAATATCAAAATGTGACTTTTTTTTTGCTTATCCAATTTCTCGCATGGAACTGTATTTTTGAGTTATGTAACTAAAAAAATATATCGGGAGCGATAGTTTTTATATGGTCGATCTCATCGATCTGCCAATACAATCTTTTACGAGTGATGGTTCATATGCAAAATCACGTTACAAAATACAATTACACTATTTCGCATGAGAATCACCCATCAGAAAAATTATAATTAATATAAAAAACTTAGTCTTATACGTACTCATATTATTAAACCGCGTACCTTAGGACGAAGTTGGGGAAGCAAAGCATGAAGTTTAGAGAACATATCCCTCATCTTCTTCCTTCGTTCTCTCTCAGTCCATATATGTATATCATGATCGGGTGATTCTACATGACTTTTACCATTTTTTTTTGTCCTCTTTCTTTTTTTTGCAATCTTCTTAGTCGAGATCGGAATTTCGAACGACTGAGAAGGTTGCGATAGAGGCGGTTGCCTCTCGATTCTTCGGCCGTCGCCTCTAGAATCATCAGAATTGGATATGCCCCACCTAAACCCCTCTTGCCCCAACTCTTGAGCATTAGTCATATTGAATTGAATGCTCATTTTTACCCCCTTTTACTTGTTGTATTTATTGAACTTTTATGAATGTCTTATACAAAGAAAGAGAAGAAAGAGATGCGTTTAGAGATGGTGAAAGAAAGAGAAATAGGAGAAGAGATATATATACAAAAACTAAGTGAACATCACAGGAAAATCCCAAAATACAATTATAAGGCAAAGGCCGTTACTAAGGCATCAAAATGAAAAAGATATATGTTCAAAACCTTTTTCTTTTTTCATTGTTATGAAGTTCTTAAAGGAAATAATGTATGTTAAATCTAACAAAAATTATTGTTTCAAAGTATCTTTTTCTATCGGTTATTTACAAAGTAACGGTCATAAATTCATATGCGTTTTCTTTATCTCTAAATATATAGAAAATTAGGTAAGTAATCACTATAGTGTATTTACAATCGGATAAAGTCAAAATAAAATTGTACAAATACATACTTACTATATGATGATCCAGGCTGTGTACGACTAGGAAATGTGTAAACGTTACTATTCTGTATTGGTTAACCAATTCTTAAAATTTAATTTATGGTTTTAAATTGATAAAAACATATTGTAATGACTTAAACACTTAATTAAAACTATTATCATTTATGTATGATGGTAGGTGCTTAAAATTTCAATTTTATTGTTGTTAATTCAATGAAAAAAACCATTTAAATGGTAATATTCAGTTGAAAAAAAAAGTTGAATTTTTTTTGGTAATATTCAAAATTCTATATGAAGGAAATTTTAAATGAGTGAAAATATTACATATTTTCTATTTATGTAATTAAATATTAATGTAATAACTAATGATAACTATATATGGCATATATGTAGAAATTACAATATGTAGAAATTGTATGTGATGCCATTCTTTACAAGTTAAAGGTTATTTACAATTTTTATATTAAGGATACGAATTTATTGATATATTCTAAAACTAGATAAACTCGCTAATTTTTCATTCAAACAACATTAATTCTGATTAGAAAAATAATAATAATTATTTTTCCATTCAATTCATAATTTCAAGAAAAAAACTGTAAATTTATTAAAGATTTATTTATTTTAGTCACCAAATTTTAGCGTAACAAAGGCAATCATTTTTCCTTATATAAAGAATCAAAAGTTAATAACACATATTATCCTCATCAAAGTCATGTTGAACTGGTCAATATAATTCCTTTACTTTGAAGATATGTCGGTAAACTTTTCTCTGGCATTGTCGTTTTATGATCTAAACGAGAAACGCATTCAGAAGTTTTATAAAGATAAACTTTTGAGTAAACGATGTATATTAATCAGTAGTGTAGTAACTTCATGTTGTTTTTACTTAACATACTAATATCACTAACTTAGTTATTTGTGTGTTGAATTAGTGTAATCTAAACTACTCTTTTTGTTAAGATATATCATTTTTAGTGTCATGCCATTGTTCTACTAGCGGTATATATGCACTACTCTTCTCTAATGTTATTTGTTAATTGCCTTTGCAAATCACCACGAATTTTATTTTATGTATTTTGTTGTCACTTCATTGGTACTAAAACTTACTATACACTATCCATGTTAAAGTGTAGGTTAAGAATACACTTAACTGTCAATTTTTTCAAATGAGAGCTCTCAAAAATTCAAGTGTTTCTTGGTGATATCAATAGTAAAAAAAACTCTGCATGCACCATTATGCCACCACATCTTGGTTTGTCTTTAGCATATTAGTTCTCAACGGTCGAATAATTTGTCGATTAGTTTAATTAATTAGAATAACAGTTGTGAATGAAGTTTATTTTGTAAAAAGATTAAAGCAAATACATTGTATGCATACTTATTTGTTTTCTGCTTTAATTTTCTTTGAAAACGCCGAGGATCCAGAAATTATTAAATATTTAGAACTTCATTCCAAATTTCCTATCTGTCTCAGTATTATTTTTTATTTCATTAAAATGTATATAAGCTAAAAAAATTAACACTTACGGATGGTAACGATATTCATTATACGGATATTTGAATCACTGACACATTGACAAGATTAATACAAACCAATAGATTTCAATTCTTCGGCACTGTGTATGGTATTATACTTAATTTATTTTTGTATATAATAAGTATATATACATATATGTTGTTAATTTTTGATTAGAACATTGAGATTTAATTACTCATAACATATCATTAATTAATTTGTTAGTTTTCTTTTTGTATACAATATTTTCCATGATTTATATTTTAAGAAAATAAATTTTATTTGCATTGGTTATTTAA
This sequence comes from Arabis alpina, assembly GCA_900128785.1. Taxonomy (NCBI): domain Eukaryota; kingdom Viridiplantae; phylum Streptophyta; class Magnoliopsida; order Brassicales; family Brassicaceae; genus Arabis; species Arabis alpina. Next base: position 7,339,886 of record LT669791.1, on the reverse strand, counting down.
ATGTAGCTATCATTTTATGATTAGTTGATTACATTCAAACAAAAACAATTGTTACATTTTACAATCTAATAAATGATAGGTCTGTCATAGATTATTTTTAAGAAATCATTTAAATTTGTTGTAAGAACAAAAAATAAATCAGTCAAATTTAGTGAATAAATTATTAGTTGTTTAATAAAAAGTTATTTGACACATGGCATAAAATCTATTTTTATTAATAAAATACAGAAGAACATACGTTACATTCAATTCTTATTTAAAAACTTCTCCTTTCCGAGTTGTAACATTTTAATTTTGTGGTGAATGACATTTTAATGATTGTCTATTTTAGATGTACATGGAAAGAAAATATAAAAAGAGATGACTCTAAATTTCCAAATTGGACATATAATCCAACCGTTGCAAATTACTTGTCGTTCTAGTTGTTTTCACACAAATTAAGAAAACAATTAAATTTTCTGTTTTACCCCTAATTAATACACTATTTTGTTTTTGATAAAAATAATTATTAAGCTGAAAGTTAAGGGTAAAAGATGGAAAAATACTAATAAATCTGCATTGGAAGTACAAAACGACAAGTAATATGAAACAAAACATAAAAGTTAGAATGACAACTAATATGCAACAGAAGGAGTATAACACAAAAAAGCTTCTTGGAAATGGTATTTTTAAACTAACATTTCATCAAATATATACAATTATACCATTAAAATAACATATACTATTACTTTTTATTTATCAGTTTAGTATATCCACCGTAAGAGGTCTAGTACTCAGTTTGTACATAAGTTTGATTAAACAAAACTTCACACTGATAAATACTTATTGAGGTGATATACTAAATGGAGAATATTTTTTAAACAGATTAAATGCTAAAACTTTTAAATTGCTATAACTTAAAGCCAAATTCTATTATCTTACTAATCAAACATTTTATGTGATCTCTCCTTTAATTATTTATAAGGTGTGTCTAATATTTATATAAAGAAGTTGTTACTCTGGTAGTCTGATGTTAAAAAGAACAAAAAAAAAAGTGAAATTAGGATCCTTAATTAACATGTGATTATCTTAACTGTCTAATAATTATGGGGTCGTAAAAGTGAGCGTTATCTTTATGGTTTTCAGTGCCAGTAATCATTGATCGCCAGAGATTTGCAGTGTCAGTTTCTTTCATTTTTACGTAAATAAAGAAAGAAAAAAAAAACTTTTTGAATTAAATTAGATTTGTCAAGTTACATTTACGAGTTTTTGAACTTATGTTAACAAATGAAAACGGACTGGATTTTCTAATAATAATTTACTTGTACAAGACAAAATTGAGTAATTCTTGTATTGAGTAACGTGGCAATCATTCACACAATTCATGTTCATGAGCCAAATTTTGAATTTAGCTCATTAAGAGTAAGTTTTGTTAAATGGTGATGAAAAAGGCATTATTATGGGGGTTTTTTTTTGAACTTATAATTTTCAACAACTAAGTTATGTTAAAAGCATTATAAAAAAAATGTTTTTCTTTTAATATACAGAAAATTAAATATAATTGATTGTCATATATCTCGATTACTAAAAATGTGATGAGAAATGGGCGATTCAATTCTATATGTATAGTAGGTTTGAAGGACCGATAGAAGTAAATGTTTTTTCCTCATTAGAGTACGTGGAATCAATCACAACACAATATCTCCGTTGCAAAACTTGCTTCGATGGGATGGATTCATGGATATTAATCAAAGTGATAAGTTGTTTTTTTTTGTTGGACAAGCAAACTCGGAGTGAACCAAACCGATCATCACATATTAACATGTACGTAACCAAACACATTATGATATTAAGCTTAATAGTTCAATTAAGAGCCAAATAAAAAAACACTAAAATTAAAAAATTAAGAGTTAATACATGATAACTAAACAAGCCATGAAAATGAACCATATGAAAGAATATTGAAGTTGGACAGCACCACTAGGATTAGGATATCGGCCACCTTGAGTAGTAGGCGTATATGGAATAGTGCTTCCACTACCACCGCCACCGTTGCTACCACCATCATCGCCACCATCGTCACCACCACCACCACCTTTACTTCCTCCACGGCTTCCACCTCCACCTTTGCCACCACCGCCACCTTTACTTCCTCCACCTCCACCTTTGCCACCACCGCCACCTTTACTTCCTCCACCTCCACCTCCACCTCCACGACTTCCCCCACCATTGCTTCCACCTGTAGAGCCTCCACCACCACGACTTCCCCCACCACCACTGCTTCCACCTGTAGAGCCGCCTCGACCGCCTCCACCTCCACCGCCGCCTCCACCACCCCCGGCAAGCTGTCTTCGCATAATATCATCTGAAAACGACATCGTTTCTACGGGTAAATGGTGGCGTTTGAGATCAACGGATGGAAGAGAGGGTTGGTTAAGTGAACCAACGGCTTCGATTTGCGTATGAATTACAAAGAATAGAAATAGATGAAGCACAATGCTCCTATGCTTTTGGAACTCCATTTTTTTTTCTTTTAAAAATCTTTAAATCTTCAACACCAAGACAAACTCTATTAATATAGTAGGATTGTAATGTTAAGTTACCGCGTGTGCGTAACTAATAGTCTTATTACCTTTGGTTGACTTATTCAAAACACGACTCTGGCGTAATATTATTGAAGCTTCCTTGCTTTGATTGAAATTCCATGATTAGGATAATATTTGACTGTTTACGTATATAATTTTATTTGTTCTTCTCAATGTTTTTAAAACCGAACCGGCGATCGAACCGGACAAGCTTTTGGGTCATGGGTCAATGTGGTTCGACCGGATCGAACCGGGTCGAACCGGGTTTAATAGTTTTAAAAAAAAAAAATATAAATAGTTTTTTTATAACTATTATATCCAAATATATAGTAATATATTTAAATAAACATATTTCTAAAAATTATTCATGAAAAAAATTATTTAAATAACAAAAATATTATTCATAAACAAAGATTAGTGACAAATAATTAAGTTTATATGTAAAAAAAAAATTAAAAACATTAAATCATAACACAAATTAACTAAATTTAAAACAAGTATTTGTTTTTATAAAGTTTTAATTATAAAAAAATTAAATATGAAAAATAAAAAAAAATGAAAATTTTCAAAAAAAAAAAAAAAAATCAAACCCGGGTCGACCCAAACCGGGTAGCTGGCCGGTTCACGGTTGAACCCAGTCCGACCCCCGGTCCGGTCCGGTTTTCAAAACACTGGTTCTTCTTAACCACTAATGTAAGATTCCATCCAGTTTAATATTTATATGGCCTATGTGTTGGTTTCACTTGGCTTTTTAAAACTAAAATCAACGGTAAGCAACAAAAAGCCAATCAACAAACAGATAAATAATTATTAAAATAGCTATCGAGCCCACTATGATCCAATAAGCCGGTTCCAATTGGACTTTTTAGGTTATTGTAGACATCCAAATTGAATAAAATTGTTCAACTCATCTACATATTCTACACATACACAATTATAACTTATGAGGAAGATAGTAAAATCTTATATAATATTTTAAAGTTCCACTAAATTAAAGCTTTGACAAATTGTCATGTGTCACTTTTGGTGTTAACAATAAATGTCTATTTTCATATTTAGAACATAATTTTTACTTAATTATGGCATTTACACTTCTAGAATTTAGAATTTTTGTATTGATTTTTTAAAAGAAAAATTTGATATCAATTTTAATTTAAAGTAAAGATTTAATATTAAATTATCTTCATGAATTAATTGAAAATATGTAAACCATATTCTAATCGATATTCTTTTCTTTGTTTACAATATCTCTTAACAAATTAGTTAAATTTTTCTTATTATTCTATAGTAAAATAACAAAAAAATTATAAGATATTCTAATATGTTTCTATTCACGATATGTGCCATAGTATCACTATATAATTTTTTTTTATCATGTTTAATATATCAATATTTTAATAATATGATAGATTTTTATATATTTTAAAATAATTCACATAAAGTTGTTTAAAATTATTGTTTAATCTTTAATCTTAACTTCACTAAAATTATAAATTGTGAGTATAAATCTTTAACATCACTTAATTAGCTATATTATCTTACATATATATATATATATAGAGGAACAATGTTCCATATTTTTTAATAGATACTTTGTCATAATATATTTCAACAATGTTCCATCTTAATTTATTTTTTACAAATAACATTGTATATATCCAATAATTTGTTACAAATATTTAGTCATTGAACTTAGATAATTATTTACTATAAACACCAAATTTCTGTAATATTAAATATATAAATAGTCAATAAATTAATAATTATTGTATATTATACCATGTTAAGTTTTAAATCCACGCAACGCGTGGACATACTCTAATTATACATATATTTGCATTGATATATAATTTGCATTGGATATATATTTGCATTGAGCATAGAGGATTCAATGGTTCATGGCTCAAACAGTGGAGAGAAACTTAGAGGCTTCGAATCTCACTGGCAATCTGCATCATCAAAAACAGTGGAGACCTCGAGAATCAAAATGGGTTAAGTGTAACATTGGCATTGTTTGGAATAAAGTGTCCAAAGATAGTGGTGAGAAATGATAAATGAAATGTTCTGATACATAAAAGTAGATCATTTGCCAATGTCATCACTAAGCAGGAAGCATCCTTTAAAAGCATTTTGTGGGCAGTGGAAAGCTTATAAGTTATAACCCTTGGATATACTCGTGTGATCTTTGCAGCAGAAGACAATGATTTGGTAGGGGCAGTTTCAAGGCCTCATGTATAGCCATCTTTCAAATATCACTTGAATAGGTTAAACTCTTACTAACTCCTTTTAGACAATTGATTTTGGAATCAAAACAAGCTAACTTCCAAACTTTCAAGAATGCGGATAGTGTGACTTCATGGAATCAGTTACAATCATACATAGCCACTAAATCACACCGATGGTTTTTTTTTTGGAGTGGAAGGTACTCATACCATTTGTAATGCTCTTAGATAATTTAGCTTTAAAATTGTGTATACTCTCGGTCATGAAATGTGATGTAACAAACTTTCAATTTACAGTAACCCATTTCCTGTGGTAATACAAAAAAAAATAGTAATCGATTTCTAAACGTGATGTAGTAGCATCTAACTATTTGTCAACACTACACTTAGAGAGTTTCCACATGGTTATAATCTTTCACGTATTTGATCTCTTGAACATATAAATTATATATTTAACCAAATCAAATTCAAACGAGACAACAATTTTCATTCATATTCATTAACCAGTAATAAACTCCACAAATCTCTTCATAAACTTAGGAGCATTTTCAGAATCAGGATTTAACAAATGGAAACAATGTCCTTCATCTTCTTCCACCATCACTTCCACTTCACCTCCCCAACCACTCTTCTCCAACTTCGCCGCATACCCCAAACCTTGCCTTACAAACACATCTTTACCCGCCACAGCAACCAAAACCTTCTCACAACCCAACACACCAAAACCCGACCCGGAACCAGATCCAACTACATTAAACAACGGATCATCAACTCCATCAACACTAGTAGGACTCACTAGCTTCTCCCAAACTTCACCAATCCTATCGCTCTCTTCTAAATCTTGCAAATCCTCTTCATCAATCGGATCTTTACCCCAAAAAGCTGGATGAACAATAACAACTCCTTTAAATCTCGGTTCTAACTTCTCTTCACCAGCTTTTACCGCCATGTGATGACACATATTACCACCAGCACTATCTCCAGCAAGAAAAACTTTCTTAAAATCAGCATATTCGTTAATCCAATCTTCTTCATGAGTGTAGATCCATTGAATCGCTGACCATGAATCTTCATACGCAGCTGGTACTGGATTCTCTGGTGCAAGACGGTATTGAAGCGATACGGTTAGGCAGTTAGAGGATTTAGTAACTTTTGTTAGGAAGTTATGGTAGATTGGTGAGAATGGAGATCCGATGAGCCAAGCTCCACCGTGTATGTAGATGAGTAAAGGGAGTTTGTTGTTGTTGGTGTTACTGGTGGTGATGGATTTGTGAGGGAGGAAGAGACGAACGGAGAGGTTAAGGTCTGGTGAGTATATGATGTCTTTTGTGATGACGTCGTTTTGTGGGGTTAGTGAGGCGGGGATGGTTTCGGTGTTGGAAAGACGTTCGATATGACCGTCTTTGTAGATACGGATGAATGGAGGGTGTTCGGAGAGGATATCGGATGGAGAGTGTGAAGAAATGCAACGTAGAGTGGTTGGAGTGAGTTTTCGGCGAAGGTTTTGGTCGGAGACGGTGATGGAGATTAGTGAGAGTGGAAGTGGTGGAAGTGAGTGAGGGAAGTGACGAAAGAAGTGGAAGAAGAGAGAATGTGAAGAGGGAAAAGTGAGTGTTCGGAGCATGGTTACCGGAATTAGCTTCTCCGGTGAAGATTTGGTAGTGTCGGCGAGAATGCTTGGATAGCGATTTGGATAGAAAAATAAATGGTAAATTGGATAAATACCCTAAATTTGTTTGAAAATTTGAATATTATACCAAATTTGTTAATATTTGAAAACTATCCTATTTTTAGTTTGAAATGATATTTTTACTATTAGGCTATTAGTTAATATTGATCTATCTAATTTTTTAAAAACAAAATAATTTGATTTTTCAATTTTAGATAACAATTAAAATAATTTTTAAAATTAATAAATATTTAAAATAAATCGATAGTGTAAAATAAATCGATGAATACAAGAAAATAAGTCACTGGTTATATAAGTCGACGAAGAAAAAAGTCAACCAAAACAAATATAAATCAATAATTAAAAAGAAGTCGACGAATCTAAAAATTAAGTCGCCGAACACAAAACAATAAGTCAATGGTTATATAAGTCGACAAAAGAAAAAGTCAACCAAAATACAAATATAAATCCATAGTTAAAAATAAATCGACGAATATGATGATTAAGTCGACGAACATAAAAAAATAAGTCAATGGTTATATAAGTCAACAAAGGAAAAAATCAACCAATACAAATATAAATCCATAGTTGAAAATAAATCGACCAAGCTAAAAATTAAGTCGACGAACATTAAAAAAATAAGTCAGTAGTTTAAATAAATCAATAGAGCAAACAATCAACGAAGAAAATATAAATCAACTGTGTAAAATAAATCATCTTACCTAATTATAATTTTAGTTGAAATTTTTTATGATTAATTAACTATATAGTTTTTTTGTTTTAAAAAATAAATATGAGTTGTTAATAAATTAAACTTAATTTTAAAATTTACACTAAACAATTTTTAATTATCAACATATTTTATATGATAATTTATTCAATATTAAGGGTAGTTTTCCAATTTTGTAAAATTTAGTATACTTTTCCATTGTTCAACAAGTTTTAGGGTATACAATCCAATTTTCTCAAAAATAAATCGTTCACCTTTTTGTGATACATAACAAAAATAATATTTTTATAACATATAGAAAATAAACTCACACATTAAAAATCAATTTCATTTTGTGTTTTTTCTTCTCACTTTTCTTTCTACCCAAGGTGACAAGGCCCCCTACCACCAGAACCATGCACTCCACTAGATAAAAAGGCCAATTTGGACACAGACTATTAAAAATGTGCCGTTTTGGATCTGATGTTTTGCTTGGAGTCAATTTAAACCCAAATACAAAATAAATTCAAATTGTGTACCCAAACTCTTTATTTTAGGTCAAAACAAACCTTGACCAAATTTCCGTTAGTCAACACTAGCGGAATAATGACTATGACGACACGTTGGCAAACGGTTGGGTTAAATTAAAACGGTGCGTTTTTGTTTTTTGTTTTTTTGTGACAGTAAAAAAAATCTCTAAATTGATTTTATCGATCTTCTTCTCTTCTCTGAAAACAGGAAACCAAAACTCAGAAATCTGAAAATGAAGAGGAGAATTCGATGAATTAGAGGAGTAATTAGAGCTTATTCTATTTCTTCATATCCGCTCTTCTTCTTCCTTCTTCTTCTTCTTCAGTTCGTATTCAAAACTTAACCAAAGCTTGCTTACAATGGCTGAATTTCAAAGATGCTTTCCAAAGACCTGTAATTGTGGAGCAACCGTAATGATGAAGACGTATGACTGCTAAAAACCTGGAAGATTGTTCCATGCTTGTCCAAATGGGTCAGAGGAGTTACATCTTTACTAGTAGATTTGTTATTGTGTTTAAGCTCACAAGTTCTTGTCGTTCTGATTTGTTTTGTTTTATACCGAATAAATGGTTTCATATGTTTAGGTGGACCGATGATTGTATGGTTGAAGAGATTGAGGACTTAATAGATAAAGTAGATAACATCGAAGGAGCTTCGATTAAACTACATAAGGCAATAGGAACTTGTGAATCAGATATCCAAACTCTGGAAATGGAGATGAGAACTTGTGAGGCTGTTGTAGGAAAGGAAATATTTCAAGATTGCAAAATGGAGCTTCGTAGTTTGAAGAACATTCTTGTGTGTGTAGTTACGATCGTGTACTTGTTTGTGCTTTGAGTTGGTTGTTTGTGCTTTTAGTTGGTTGATGTAACTTAGATTGTTTGTGCTTTGAGTTGGTAGATGTAACTTAGATTCAAGACAGTGGTTTGATGTTTCTCTTTTACATGAGTTTGATGTTATGCATAATGGGAAAAACATATTTATATGTCAAACCTGAAATAGAAAAGACATAACATTGTTTTAAAGATACAATCCATAAACCACAAAAGGAACAAGAGTAACACATAGTAAGACTTGCGCTAAAACCACAAAAGAAACAAGAGTAAAAGCTTGTTCTAAACCACAAAAGGAACAAGAGTAACACATAGTAAGACTTGTCCTAAAACCACCAAAAGAAGCTTCTAAAACCGAATAAGAAGACCATTCCTAAAAGCTTGTTCTAAACCACAAAGAGAATAAAGCTTCTACTAAAACCGACTAAAAGACCATTCCTAAACTACAACCAAGCTTGTCAATCCCATGCTTACATCCCTCATCCATCCTCTTTTGTGTCTACCACAAACACATCTACAACCCGTGTCCACTGACCCACTTCACACATCTTCAGAAAGTCCACACCATTATTACACAAAATCTTTGTATCTTTACCCTCTTCAAATGGCAACTTGTACCAAACCTTCTTGTCATACAAACCCCCACTCAACTTAGTAGACAGAGAGATAAACAATTCTTCGGGTTTACACTCCATTGTTAAAACCTCACCATTCATATATGCAGCCTCTATGGAACAACTCTTTACCAAATTTCCACCATAGTACAAATTGAAGGTTATATCACCCATAAAACTGTAATCGAAACAAGAAAAAATAACTAGAAAGATGAAATTATCTCTCACAGACATTTCATCGAACACTTAGTGTTCTAAATAACAACATGTTCTCTCTTCAAGAAAAATTGAACAAATATGAACCTATATACGTGCATATGTAAGAATTATAAGAAAACAAAGATAAAAATTGATTCAAACACTTAGCCCAAAAACACAAATTACCTCATTTTTTGTCTTCGAAGAACCCGAATATATAACCCAAAATCAAATTGGTTTTGAAGGTTGTCCTTTCCATTCACTCCTTTTCCTCTAGTCAATCGAAGTCTCCTCTTGATTTTGCAAACTTTTGAATTTCGGTTCGTATTTCGTTTACGAACAAAATAAGAAGATGAAAGGAGAATAACATAAACGAAAAAGAAGAATAAGGATTCGAAAGTTGTTGTCTCTAATTACTCTTCTAATTCATCGATTTCTCTTCTTTATTTTATAGATTTCTGAGTTTTGGTTTCGTGTTTCAAGAGAAGATAAAAAGAAGATCGATAAAATATCTAAAATTTCTGTTTATTTTTCCCCAAATTGAAACGCACCGTTTTAATTTGACCCAGAGACGTCTTCGTTTTGGCCCATTAAACCGAGTTGTTCGCCAACATGTCGTCCTAGTCACTGTTCCGTTAGTGTTGACTAACGGAAATTTGGTCAAGGTTCGTTTTGATCCAAAATAAAAGAGTTTGGGTACACAATTTGAATTTATTTTGTGTTTGGATTTAAATTGACCCCAAGCAAAACATCATATCCAAAACGGCACATTCTCAATAGTCTGGGTCTAAATTGGCATTTTTCCCAACTCCAATATGCCAAGTCAACGGCGTCGTAGGTCAAGGACCCTTAGCGTATTTAGTGGTGTCAGGGCATACACATACAAGCTTGCGAGGTTGTCAAAAAGAGTCTATCGGTCCTACTCCTACATGCAGAGTTAGACGGCTTTACTTGGGCAATGAAATGTCTAAGGCAAATACACATAACTACAACATTGCCTGATCATATTTACTGAAAATGACCGAAGAGACTATGGAACATTTTCTGGAGGTTGTTGACAAAAATAAATAAAAGATGAACCAATATGAATATACAATATTATACAATATTAAAAAAAAGATTATACAATATTCATTGTATTTTAACAAAAATATTACTATTTTTTTTCATATGAAATAATATATTGAGTTTTGGAATACAAAAGTAGAATACGAAAATGAAATACGAAACCGATGTCAACAAGTACGACATCGGAGACAAAAGACCAAAGACCTTACGAAAATCCCTAAGACCAAGTTTAAATCTTAATTTGAAACAATACTGAAACCCCAAATACACGTTTCCATTCTAACCACATCAATCTCTGCCAAGCTAGTAGTCTAGTACTAATCAAAGAGGTTGAAATGGGAGGCTAGCTCGGATCCTATTACGCGCACCAAAAGAAGTCCATAACACAAGAGCTGAACACCAAAGAAGCCACAAAAATATTACTACTATTCAATGACATTTTGCGTTTTCTGTTTTACATGTTATGTCATAAACTTATGATACACGTCATGCATGTCAACAAGTAATAATAATCACTCATACTACCATATACTTTAATTATCAAGAAACATCCACAAAATACACTTATACACTCTTCTTCAACAAATTATAAACTCCACAAACTTCTTAAAAAACTTCAAAGCTTTATCACTCTCAGGATTCTGCAAATGAAACACATGACCTTCATCTTCTTATAAGTTTTTTTTTTTTTTTTTTTTTTTTTTTTTTTACTTTTTTAAAAAGAGAAAGAAAAAACTATTTGATGATTTTATTCTTTACATACGACGCGTAGCAAATGGTATTGGACACGTATATTAGATTATTTAATTTTTTTTTGTCTTTATATGTGTCAAAAATTCCCCAAAATAGATGGATTCTTTTGGAAGTATTTATTACATTTCAACAACTTTTTTTTGTTGACGTCATTTCAACAGCTAATATGTGTGGGGGTAGAAACCTACACAGTTGAAATAGTCAATGGTATAGGTCTGAAAGCTCTGAGATGAGAAACACTTAGCGAAGATCTCAAGAGAGTTTGTTTATTAAGCTTTTGCAAGTATTACAAGTCGTTTCTGTGTAAAATTGCGGATCCCCTTTTTGGAGGTATTCTAGGTCTATTTATACAAGTGTAAGTCGGTTTAGGTCTACGCCTAAAGAGATAAGATCGAATCCCTAAATCTTCGGGATTCTCTTCCAGCGTAGTCGGCGGCCGCCTTTAGGTCTTGACCTTGTCTTCGTCATGGGCCCAAATCCGAGAGCTCGTCTTCTAGGCCTAGTCTTATAGTAGAGGTCGGCGTGACTTGTTACTCGTGGGCTCCCGACTCGTTCTTTCCAATGTGGGCCTTCTGAACTCGGCCCATTCCCTGTCTTGGAGTGAAATGGTTACAACGGTCTCTCGGGATCCAAATGACCACTACAGACGTCGTCCTGGAAAGGTGCCGAGGTCATAGTCCCAGTTATTCTGGAGAGCCGGTCCCATGGTCCCAGAGACAGAGCTGGTCCAGATAACTGCACGCCTACCTCTGGTACTTAGTCATTTTTTTTAACGATCTCCACCGGAGTGAGATCTGACTCCCACAATATGTGCAATTGTGCATATAGATATAATACATGGGAAAATTGGCTATATAGCACCAAAACAAAATTATAACTTATAAATTAGCTAAAATTGCCATATGCGGCAAAATCTCAACCCTTAGATTTAGGTTTTTTGGCTAGTTTATGAGTTATAATTTTTTTTTTTTTTTTTGACCCATAATACATTTAGAGGATATGGATTTTACAAAATTGTCGGAAAATGATTAGAGGAAATATGTCAAATACAATACTTTCTTTTGAAATTAAACAAATAAAGAAACATATTTTTTTTTGTCGAACATCATGTTTTTTTTAATGGGTATTAAAATAAGAATTAAGTTGGTAGATAACTGACAAAAAATTAATAATCAAAAAAGTAATAAAAAAGAGCATATGTGGCAAAAAAATCAACCATTAGGGGGGCGCTTGGTAATGACTTAAATTTAGACTTTTGCTGTAGGCTTTTGGCTGTAAAATTTTTGGCTGTTAATGCTGTAACTTTAGGCTGTAGAGATTTTGGCTGTAAATAAAAGACTGTTTGGTAATATAGAATTTTTGACTGTTATTTTAATAAATACTTTTTTCACTTATTAATAAAAACTTATAAATAATTTAGAATAAAAAATTTCATTTATTATATTATATCATGTTTTGGTTTAATAACCAAAACCTTTATTAAGAAGTGAAATAAATTGAAAAACATTATGATAGAATTCTAGAGCTTCTAAATCTTTCATATAAATGCATTATTAACGTTTCAAATAATCTAAACGATGTTTTAAGTGTTTCCAACTCAAATCAGGTTCAACAACGTTGACATAATGAATAATCTCGCACCGGCACATATCTGTAAGAACTATTATCAACCGTCCCATCTGTCATCAGTTCCAATAACAGTGTCTTCGAAGATTTTTTCAAGCAAATCGAGGTCTTGTAGTGGTTTTTATTCATTTTGCAAAAAGTTGTAGTTTTCATTAAATTTTATAAACTTTTGATATTTTTTTCATTTATATAAAAATGGATCTCAAAAGAATAGAAAAAAAAAGATAGTAATTAATCAATCAAAACATTTTTGTTTTAAATTATATATAAATCTATAAAGAGTTTTTGATAATTTTGGGAAAATAGAAAAATAATAAATAAACTCATTTGCAATTGTTAAAGCTTGGTTACGGAGGCTTTAAAAAAAAATGAGTATAACATGAACAAAAAGTTAAAGACAAGCTTTTAAGTCTTAAAATTTAATAAAGCCCTTAAATCATGCTTGGCAAAAAACATGCTTTAAAAGCTGTTAAAATTTTTAAAGTCTTAAAAGACTGTTGCCAAGCAGCCCCTAGATCTAAGTTAATTAGTTAGTTTTTTAGATACTGTTTTTTGTTTGATTATTTAGCCCAATTTCCCTTAAAATAATAACAGTTAATTCTGATTTGTATTCTATTAATCATTTTGCAACATATTATTTTAGAGATAATTACTAGAACAACTTTTTTAAATTGGGTGTTTACTCAAACAATCTTTTATTTTTTGAGCTAAAAAAGGTTATAAAGACATTAAAAATACTTCAAATTCGTTTATTAACGAAAATGCCATTATCCTTTGAGAACAAAAAAACCAACATAAAACCAAAAATAAAAATATCACATTTCATCGAAACCACTTATTCTCCTCCGGCGATTCCAATTAGGCGATTTCGTTAGTGGTAGTGGTGGAAATAAGTGAGGGAAATGACGAGAGAAGTTGAAGAATATAGAATGTGAAGAGGAGAACGTGATTGTTCGGAGCATGGTGATCGGAATTATTTTCTCCGGCGAAAATTTGGTAGTGTCGGTGAGATTGCAACTTTTTGGATAGAAAGTGATAGTTTACCTTTTTTTCTTCTTTTTTTCTTTTTTCTATAACTAATATTTCGTGATTCTACGTAAGGCTGTGAAAACGATACGGGAACGGAATGAATGCAGTGTGGGCCATGGGGGGAATAAAACCGACACGTATATAATTTCATTACTACTATGGTGTCGGTTTCGAATCTATTTTTTTAATATTTGTTTTGTTCTTCATCGTTTTTTATTCAATTTTTTTAAAAAAATAGTCGATGGTGAAAACAAAATCCGGGTACATGTGTGAGTGTGTTATTATATGCCGTGGTGAATCTAGAAAATAAAATTACCGAGTCAAAATTTAATTATTTATTTTTAAATATAATATCATGCTAAATATTTGTTATATAAAATATTAGAAGGTAAATCATATGTGTTTATTATATAGAGTAATGGAGTTGGTCCAAGTAAATAATGATATAAACGAAAAATAGGATGCAAAAATAAGACTTAAACTCAAATTAAAGAGTCAAAAATAGAGAATTTAACCAATTGAACTCAATGAATTTCATGTCAATAAACTAAAAAGTCACAGTAATTTGTTTTTAGTGGGGTCAGCTGACCCTCTATCTTTCAAATGGATTCACCCATGATTATATGATTGATAATACAAGTTTCGTGTAGAAAAATATGTTCGATTTATATTTCAAATATATGTACATATTCTAAGTTTCTAACTAAACATAAAATCAAATTTACCATTTTCAATTTTAATTTTGTGTAAACAGAACTACACACAGCGTCGTTGCAAAGTTAAAAAAAATGACATGGACGCGTAAAACATGACATCGTTTTGTTAAAAACATATAATTAGATTTTATGTTAAATTTTCAATCATCACATTTAAACTAACGTATTAACTTTTCTTTTTGTTACAAACACACTTACAACTTATCCACTACAGAAATATACAAAGATCTTTGAACCAATATAAGAAAACATGAGACATTATTCGTGAACAGGTCCGCCTTTTCATTTTTTTTTTCCAAAAACCATACGTAAGAGTAATAACTCATTATGCATAAATTTTTAAATTTTGTTGTTACTGTGTATATACCCCACCGTCGAAAACGCCATATGATGTTTCTTGATAATTAAAGTATATGGTAGATAATTCCTTCACAACATTACTACTACATAACCAAATAAAAATTCAAATACATTCAACAAGTAACAATAATAATCACTCATACTACCATATACTTTAATTATCAAGAAACATCCACAAAACACACACTCTTCTTCTTCAACACGTTATAAACTCAACAAACTTCTTAAAAAACTTCAAAGCTTTCTCACTCTCAGGATTCTGCAAATGAAACACATGACCTTCATCTTCTTCCAACACAACCTCAACCTCACCACCCCACTCACTCTTCTCCAACTTCGCAGCATAACCCAAACCTTGCCTCACAAACACATCTTTACCCGCCACAGCAACCAAAACCTTCTCACAACTCAACTCATCAAAACCCGATCCATATCCATTCACATTAAACAACGGATCATCAACACCATCAACACTATTAGGACTCACAAGCTTCTCCCAAACTTCACCAATACCATTCCTAATCTCACCATCTTGTACATCTTCTTCATCAATCGGATCTTTACTCCAAAAAGCTGGATGAACAATAACAATACCTTTAAATCTCAGATCTAACTTCTCTTCACCAGCTTTAACCGCCATGTGATGACACATATTACCACCAGCACTATCTCCAGCGAGATAAACTTTCTTAAAATCAGCATATTCGTTTATCCAATCTTCAGATCCAGATCTGTTAACATGACTATAGATCCATTGAATCGCTAACCATGAATCTTCATACGCAGCTGGTACTGGATTCTCCGGTGCACGTCGGTATTGGATCGATACGGTTAGGCAGTTAGCTGATTTTGTAACTTCCGTTAAGTAGTTGTGGTAGATTGGTGAGAACGGTGATTCGATTATCCACGCGCCGCCGTGTATGTAGATGAGTAAAGGGAGTTTGGTGTTATCGGAGATTGATTTGTGAGGGAGGAAGAGACGAACGGAGAGGTTAAGGTCTGGTGAGTATATGACGTCTTTTGTGATGACGTCGTTGAGTGGATCTAGTGAAGGAGGGATGATTTCGTTACCGGAGAAACGTTTGATGTGACCGGATTTGTAGATTCTGACGAATGGAAGAAGTTCTGAGGCAATTTCGGATTCTTCTTCTTCCTCCATTGTTGAAGAAGAAAGAGTTTGTTGTTGTTGTTGTTGTTGTTGGTGGTGGAGAGGTTTAATTTGTGTCATTTCACTCTTTATAAGATTTTTTATATATTTTTTTTAATAGGGAAAGAAAAAATATTTAATGATTTTATTCTTTATATACGACGCGTAGCAAATGGTATTGGACACGTAAGTTAGATTATTTAATATTTTTGTCTTTAAATGTGTCAAAAATTCCCCATAAATAGATGGATTCTTTTGGAAGTATTTATTACATTTCAACAACTTTTTTTTTTGTTGACGTCATTTCAACACCTAATATGTGGAATTGTGCATATAGATACAGTATAATACATTTAAAGGATATGAATTTTACAAAATTGTCAGAAAATGATTAGAGGAAATTTGTCAAATACAATACTTTTTGTTTGAAATTAAACAAATAAAGAAACATAATTTTTTTTTTGTCGAACATAATTTTTTTTAAGGGATAATTGGCTCTATAACTCAGAAAAAATTATATTTCAAAATCTAATCAAAACACCCTCGTAGCAAAATTTTGGCCATTAAATTTAGGTTTTTTGGTTAGATTTTGAATTATAATTTTTTTTGGTTATTTAACAAATTTTTCCTTTTTTAGATGGGTATTAAAATAAGGGTTAAGTTGGTAGATAACTAACAAAAAAATTAATAATCAAAAAAGTAACAAAAGGGGTATATGTAGCAAAAAAGTAACCAGTAGATC
Organism: Arabis alpina; assembly: GCA_900128785.1. Taxonomy (NCBI): domain Eukaryota; kingdom Viridiplantae; phylum Streptophyta; class Magnoliopsida; order Brassicales; family Brassicaceae; genus Arabis; species Arabis alpina. Next base: position 7,323,105 of record LT669791.1, on the reverse strand, counting down.
TATGTTAATTAGTTAGTTTTTTAGATATTGTTTTTTGTTTGATTATTTAGCCCAATTTCCCTTAAAATAATAACAGTTAATTCTGATTTGTATTCTATTAATCATTTTGCAACATATTATTTTATGCCTTACCATTATTGCTATTTGTTATGTCAACCTCAAAATTTTAAATGCTAACATCAATTCCATTGAATATTAGGATGGTGACATGAAGAAATAATATGATTCTAAAAAATGATAAAAATCACTATTTATGTAATAGTTAAAATAAGAACAAAATCATTTTTTGAAAAAAATTTACATTACTATCACTTATTTACTTTGTCTCTACAACTTTTTATTTCCCCATCTAGTCATTCAAAAGATTCCAAATGATTTAGGGAGACTTACTAAAACAACCTTTTTAAATTTTGGGTTGATTCAAACAACTTTTTTAAATTTTAATTACTGAGGCTATTTTTGAGTCCGTTTTACCTTTTTTCCTTTTATAACAAAAAAACGTATTTACGAAAATGCCATTAATGAAACGGGCCCCGTAGGCGGGAAAAGTTCCCGCCTAAATAAAATAAGTCTACCGCTCAGTGATGGTAGACTTATTATCAATCTTGTAGACTTATTTTTTGCGGTAGACTTATTAGTCGAATGGTAGATTTATTTTCGTAGACTTATTTTGAACGGTAGATTTATTTTTCTTCGATGATAGTTTTTTTTTACCGGTAGATTTGTTTTCTTTGGTGGTAGATTTTTAGTCATAGCAGCGGTAGATTCATAATTGTGGATAGTGACGGTAGACTTATTTTAGTAGCGGTAGACTTATAGTTAGCGGTAGACTTATTTATGGCGGTGGTAGATTTATTTTGTGTATAGTTGTGGTAGACTTATTGTAGTAGTGGTAGATTTATAAAGAGCGGTAGACTTATTCCGTATTTTCGGTCAACGAAACCAACCGTTGACTGATAGACATATTTTTTTAGGATCAATAGTGGTAGACTTATGCGTTTTTTACCTAGGTCTAGTGATGGTAGACTTTTTATCCAACCTAGTTACGGTAGACTTTTTTTCACATTAGACATTTGGTAGACTTATTGTGATAGCGCTAGACTTATAGTACTTGATGGTAGACTTGTTTCCTGTTTAGGAAACTATAGTGGTGGTAGACTTATTTAGTTATTTTCTAGGTGGTAGAGTTATTTGCAGGGAACGCGAAATATCGATTTTACCCTTAAAAAATAGACAAATTTGCACGAAAAAACCTCCAACAATGGTGAAGAACTAGGGTTGCAGCCGCATAACTCAGATCCGTGATTGATCTTTCTTTGTGTTTAGGGTTTAGGGTTTAGGGTTTGAACAAAATGAGGTAAATTGGGAACAAAACAAATCATTCTTGTTTGTGGTAGTTAGAGTTTTGAGAAGAATTGATGGGTGTTATTGGTTGTCAATTCAAAAGATGGTACAGTTCTAGGGGCATATCATGCAAGTGATGGTAGATTTATATACAAGTGATGGTAGATTTAGTATGTACTATATATTTTCATATATTTTCTATCTTTTCGTATGAACTCGTACTCGTGTTTTAAGGATATTGTAATGGTTATAGAGACATTTCAGAAGCCATATTTTAACCATAAATAAATGTTGTCAATTCATTCATTACACTACAAAAAAATGTTCATAGAAGTCTACCATAATGTTTGAATCTCTCTGCAAAAAGTCTACCATAACAATTGTATCTTATAGAAATAAATCTACCATAACGTATATTACAAATCAGAACGTCTGTGTCTCATAAAAATAAATCTACCATCAAACGAAAATACATCTCATCCGAATCATGAGGGATAACTGAACAATCATTGGATCCATCACGAGGGTTTGACTCTGATAACTGAACAATCTCATCACGTGGTAACTCATCCATGATATCAGCTGTACGTTTGAGGCGAATATCATGCATATTGGAATCACATAAGTCTTTCATACTATGCCAAAAAAATCTTATTCATTAGCAGCTTCAGAGTCAAAAATCTACCATTGAATAGAATAAATCTACCATTATACAAAAAATAAATCTACCACTAAGGACTTACATGCCATATATACGGGTGAGATTGAGGACTTGGTGCTACATAACCATAAGGCCGTATAGGAGAATAAGCATGTTAAACAATACAAAGATTAACCAAATACTACCTAAATACTACATAACCATAATGTTTGTATCTCTTTGCAAAAAGTCTACCACAACGTCAAAAAAGATTTCATTCATTAGCATATCAAGAGTCGAAAAGTCTACCACAACGTCTGCATCTCACAGAAATAAGTCTACCACAACGTCTGCATCTCATAGAAATAAGTCTACCACAACGTCTGCATCTCATAGAAATAAGTCTACCATAACGTCTATTATAAATCTACCGTAACGTATGTTTTTTCCCAGAAAAATAAGTCTACCACAACGTCTGCATCTCATAGAAATAAGTCTACCACAACGTCTGCATCTCATAGAAATAAGTCTACCATAACGTCTATTATAAATCTACCGTAACGTATGTTTTTTCCCAGAGAAATAAGTCTACCACAACGTCTGCATCTCATAGAAATTAGTCTACTACAACGTCTGCATCTCATAGAAATAAGTCTACCACAACGTCTACATCTCAAAGAAATAAGTCTACCACAACGTCTGCATCTCATAGAAATAAGTCTACCATAACGTCTATTATAATTCTCCGTAACGTATGTTTTTTCCCAGAGAAATAAGCCTACCATAACGTCGGATTCTGGATCTGAGAAAAATCTAGATCTGGAAAAAATTCAGATATGAGAAAAAACGTGATTTTACAAAACTTCAACACACTCAAACAAAACTGGTTAGAATCAAGAGATTACCTCTCTACAACACACATAAACGAAACCCCAACACTCGCCGGAACTTTCCTTCGCCGGAATTTTGAAACCTATGAGCGAACGAACATATTGAAGTTCATAAATCCGAACTCAAAACACTCGTGAATGATAGAGAGGAAGATAACTCATGATTTGTTTCGAATCTTACCGTCAAAAGCAACGAATCTCGTCGCCGGAGAAGAAGTCGCGATTTGAGTCGCCGGAGAGAGGAAGAAGAAGATGAAGAATTGAAATCTGATTTTTTTTTTTTTTTTTTGGTTTTATGTTGCTTTTTTTCTTTCTCAAAGGATAATGACATTTTCGTTAATAAACGAATTTGGAGTACTTTTAATGTCTTTGTAACCTTTTTTAACTCAAAAAATAAAATGTTGTTTGAGTAAACACTATATCTAAAAAGGTATTTCTAGTAATTATTATCTCTATTTGTGGGGTTTGAGTAGAAAACAAGTCGAACCTAACAAGTAATACTATTACAATGATTATGATTCATAACATTGAAACTTTTCCACAAAGAGTCAAAAGAGAAAAGAGAAACCATAATCTATTTAATAACAAAGTTTACAATTTTACATACTAAAACTCTTTATTGCCTTTGAAGAAAGAGAATAACAAAGGAAAAGCTTCAATTATATAAAAATCCTCCTAAATCTCAAACTGGATTTATGCTTTGTGATTGTTTTGTTTACAGTTTCGACGTTTTCTTCTCAAATGTAGGATCAATACAAACAATAACCTGCACAAAAATTTCGAACTAACATTAGATTTCTGATTAACATTAAGATGTAAATGTAAACACTTATAACTTGTCATGAATCAAGAAAATCAATTTGTATGTGTACACTTGAATTGGAACACATGAAAGCCTTATAGATTCATATGTTCAATGTTCCTAACTTAGGATTCTAGTCTTATTAAGGATAAAGATGTGTTGATCTTTTTCTAAACTATTTTTGATTAGTGAAAATGTAATTTATTTACCTTCCCGGTGCTTTTACCGGAATGCAGATACTCAACAGCATCTGCAACAGAGTCTAGACCTATAAACTTTCTTTGATCAATCCCAATCTACCAATGTGAGAAAACAAAAGTGTTATTTATACAAAAAAGTTAGTTAAGTAACAAAACTTAATGTAAGCAAAAGAAACATGATTTAAGCTTATAAGCTTAAGTGTATTTACCTTAAGCTTTCCAGGAGAGTAAAGATGAAATAACTTATCAAGATTTTGTTTCCATAGTTCACTATATTGCACCAGAAAGAAACCAGCCTGCAAAATTCGGTTTTTCGTTATAACATATCAATTCAAAGTAGCGAAAAACGAAGAGAGCACCGCGACAATGATGTGAAAAATGGCAAGAGGGACATTTTGGAAAGAATGTGTCTACTAAAATATAAGAAACATTGGAAGATTTAGCATTTGAATCGAAAGACATACTACGGTTTGGCTTTTCGCTAGAAGTTTCTCACAAATCCCTGGATAGTTTGCGGGTTGCCATCCTTTTTCACCTTGATACTGAAAGACAAAATCAAGTTATTAACCAAAATTGAACAGAGCTGTTGTATAAACATAATTGATAAAGATAGATGTATAGAGAGTACTGAACCTGAGAGATCATTCCAATCACGATGAGTCGACCATAAACAGCAAGAGCATTCAAACACAAATCAAACATTTGACCACCAACAGATTCATATATAATATCAACACCCTTTGGAAACTCCTTTCTCAAGACCTTATAGCATGAATAATATGTCAATTAGCCACATACTGTATACTAATTACAAAAGCAAAACTAGAGTTTCTATTTTGAGAACAACCGTCTTGATATCCTCGGTTTTATAGTCTATGACTCGATCTACTCCAAGCTCTGCAAGTAGCTTGGCCTTCTCTGATCCTCCACAAGTAGCAACCACCTTGTTTCCTGCTAACTTTGCAAGCTGCATAGACAAGTAGATACTTCCATTGATTTGCAGCAATCAAACAAAACTTGAGGACATAGAACTTAACAAGTAGTGTTTTATTATACCTGGACTGCGAATAGTCCAGTCCCTCCTGCAGCAGCAGTCACAAGTACTGTTTCCCCTGATCTCATTTTTCCTGCCTATGGAAATTTCAAGCATAATCAAAATTAGCAACTGAAGAATATCCGATAGAGCTCGTTTGAATGACTGAAACGAAAGACGAACAATAATGACCTTTTCAAGGGCGGTTAATGCAGTTAATCCTGAGGTAAGCATAGCAACAACTTCTGGATCTGGTCTCGGAACAGGAAGCACATGCTTAGAAGAAACCTAAATCCACAAAAGACAGGATCAAAATGATCACTCAAGCATTAAAAAATCTCAACATTTGTTCTGATGGTTTAGTAAATCTCATACAATCATGTATTCAGAATATGCTCCAAATGTCATAACAGCAGCTGGAGTCCCAATTTCCAAATTGTTTACTGATTCTCCAACTGCTGCAATTAGTCCAACTCCCTGAAAAATTTGAAGCATTTTATAGAGACTTGATATAAACCTTGTAAAGCATTGTACCAAAAAGGCTATAGATGTTGAATTGAACAAAAAAATTACTTCGAATCCCGCATCAAAGGGAAGCTTCAAACCCTCGTTCTTGGAGAAGTAACGACCTGAGGCGAAGTTAACCTGCTCATAGCATACTTAGGACCATTATTAGCTGACCAAATTTAGAGACAAAAATCAAAGTGATGAAGATATAGTGATTCTTACATCACTTGCATTAACACCAGCATATATGAGTTTCAAGAGAACTTGATGTGGTCCAATTGGTAATTTTAACGGTGTATCGACAATCCGAGTAGCGTTACGGAAATTGTGAGACAAGGTATGCACAACTCTAAATGGGAGAGTACGACATTAGGGTGTACGTGTAGTCTAAGATGAGATAGTAACACAACATGAGGAACATATTAACTTACATTTTCTCAAACTTTTGAGGAAGTTTAAGATTCAAAGATACTTTAGAGGAAGGTCTTTTTTCCGAAACCAAGTACTTTGATTGTTCCATTGGAGTTGGCCAATAAACCAAACCCATATGTTTAGTAATCCATAGACATTCACCAGCTTTATCCTCATTGGTTATAAGCTCAAAAGCACCTAAGAATGCCAAAAAAATTGAGTGGTACATTTCACATGACCCTGAAGATCTATCTATATATTAAAGCATAATCGGTTATCCGTAAAACACCTTTAATCACCAAGTCCATAGGCATAAAACCGCCAAGCGCTTGAACATACGAAGGATTCATACGTTTACTTAAGTTCGTTTGAATTAACTACAATACAAAAATGCAGACCACGACATTATATATTGTTAAGAGATTAGTAAAAAGGTCAATATATTATAACTAAACATTTTGAGAGACATTTAGATATTTCCTCTTACTTCAGGGCAAATCACATTGATGCGGATCCCGTGACGCGACATATATGCTAATGATCTAGTGAATAAGATAAGACCACCTATAGAAAATGCAACATACTGAGATACAAATTAAACATATGAAAGAACATAATAGAGAGCTAAAAGGACTAACCTTTAGAGGCAGAGTAGAGAGGATCAACGGATTTCGGATTAATACCCGCACCCGAACCCATGTTTATGATAATTCCATGCATTTTCTTGGCTTTCATAGCTTTGATCTACACATAAATTTGAAAAAAACATTATGATCAGGTGATTCATATCTTGATTGAAGACAGTGGAACACTTACTGCTAGGTGTGTGCCTTCTATCACTGCAATCAGGTTCACTTGGATGGTATATTTCCATGATTTAGATCCATCGGTATCATCTTTCTCGAATCGCACGGGATTGCTTATCCCGGCATTATTAATGCAGATGTCTAGTGTTCCAAATGTAGCTAAATGCTTGTCAAAAGCAGTAACAAGATCTCCTGCTCATATAAAGAAAACTAATATAACAATTAAAAGAAGAGATATGCACAGAAACTAATACTTTCTCATTCATCAGTCAATAATCAGTTCCATTACTACGATAGTAGCGAAATGAGTGTGATTGAAATAATAATACAGCAGAAATATTGCATTCACATTTCACAATGGACTCTCTTCACTCCAAATAATGTCATCTTTGAGCTATAAAGGTATCCCACACTAGAGACTTACCTCTATTAGTCACATCACATTTGACAAAGATAGCACAAGGGAAGTTTAACCCGGTATGGAATTTAGCATTCGCCTTTCGAACAAGTGATGTAGTCTCTTGTCCATCCTCCTCACAAAAATCAACAACCGTTACAAAAACTCCTTTCTCTGCAAGAGCCAAGCAAAGAGCTCTACCTACACAAAATGGAATCTTAAAACCAGTGTGAAGAATATCCCACATCGAAAGTATGATGAGACTTTCAGCGATATATAAGAACATGGGCCAAATTAAACCGCTCATTGTGAATTGGTTTTGACTTGGAAGCTCGTGAAACTTAACAACAAGTGTTCAAAGTTGAGCAGAGAAAAAATCTTAGGAACAAAACATAAGAGAAACATACACACAGAGAGCAACAATGGTTTCACATGTAATCTAATGAGAGCCTAACCAACACAGAAGAATCAAACAAAGTACACTATAAGAGTTAAACCATACCGATACCGGATCCACCACCAGTGACTAGAGCAGATAAACCAGGCTTGATCTTCATTTTTTTTTTAAACTTGGTAATCGAAGTTTAAGGTTTTTTCTTTACAAAGAACAAGATTTGAAAAATAAACCTCGAAAGTCAAAACCAGACTACAATGGTGGTAATAAATTATTCAAATCATTTCTCCACATGCAAAACATTTGATTATTTTATCATGGAAATTTCTATCCATTACTCCTTCTGTTCCCGATAGATAAAAGCTTTACAAAAAATTTTTGTTCCAAAAAGATAATTTTTTTACTGTTTTCTATACACTTTTACAAACTTTAAGACAAATACTGAAACATTATTGGTTAAATTTTATTGAAAACTGTATTTCGTAAAAATCAATGCATTATCTTAATAAGTGTGTATAACCTTAAACATTTATCTTTAAGGAATGGAGGGAAGCTAGAAGTACACATATGGTAACCGATTTAACATTTCTTCATCAAAACCGGTTAAAATATTATTTAATTGATTATGAATGATAAGTAGATTATAACCTTTTTATGTTTAATCAAAGTAAAATCTTCTTCGAAAAGTAAGCGAAGATACATTGATCTTGTGTATATAAAAGCTCAACTTATTAATGGAAAATGCTACATGCAAAACACAACTTATTCCCCACTTTATTTTATTTTTAAATGTAAAGCTAACCAAACCTATGGAGTATTAGTATATAATCTTTTACTGTGAATTTCTCAAACTGGATTTTGCTTTTGTGGATGTTTTGTTCATAGTTTCGATGTTTTCTGCTCAAACGAAGGATCGATGCAAACGATAACCTGCATAAGTTATTAAATTAAAAATCTGATTAATACATTACACCAACTTGCTTATATGAATCAAAGAGAAAAAGCTATGGAAAATGACTTTTTACACTCATGTGAATGCACCTAGACTATCAAATTTGTATGTTTTCATGTTCATTAGGAACCATTAAACCTCCTTATAGTTATAGATCTTCACATTTTCGTTTTAGGATTCTAGTTTCCAAGAAAAAGATGCGTGGTTTCGTATTCTAAACATTTCGATTAGTGAAAAAGTATTTTATTACCTTCCCGGTGCTTTTACCGGAATGCAGATACTCAACAGCATCTGCAACAGAGTTGAGACCTATAAACTTCTTCTGATCAATCCCAACCTAACAAAAATGGTGTTTGGAATAGTTAGTGATTAATCAATTCGGTGAACAAAACCGAATGTAAGCAAAACAAACGTGGCTAAGCGAATTACCTTAAGCTTTCCGAGAGAGTAAAGATGGAATAACTTGTCAAGATTTTGTTTCCAAAGCTGACTATATTGCACCAGAAAGAAACCAGCCTGAAAAACAATTGGTGTTTATTTACTTATAAACAAATCAATTAAAGTAAACAATATGTGTTTCCTAAATCAACATTTCTAGATTTAGCAGTGTTAAACTCTAGAAAATTTCTTAGGTATCAAAACCAAGATTGTAGGAAAAAGGTAGAGACCAAAGCAGATGAACAACATGGTCATTTCAACGTACCACGGTTTGGCTTTTTGCTAGAATTTTCTCGCAAAGCCCAGGATAGTTTGCGGGTTCCCATCCCTTCTCACCTTGATACTGCAAGACGAAATCAAATTATATATACTACTTTGGCAATTTCAAAACCAAAATTATATAGAGAAAACAATAGATGTACCTGAGAGATCATTCCAATCACGATGAGTCGACCGTAAACAGCAAGAGCATTCAAGCACAAATCAAACATTTTTCCACCAACAGATTCATATATGATATCAACACCCTTTGGAAACTCCTTTCTCAAGACCTGGGAAAATTAGACCAGTATGAATAATTGTCAATATAGCCACATATCCAAATTGAAAACAATAAACTAAAGTTTCTATTTGAGACCAACCGTCTTGATATCCTCGGCTCTATAGTCTATGACTCGATCAACCCCAAGCTCTTTCAATAGCTTGGCTTTCTCTGATCCTCCGCAAGTAGCAATTACCTTATTTCCTGCCAACTTTGCAAGCTGCATAGACAAGAATCTCTCAAAATCTACATTTCAGCTGGCATAAATACCGAGAACGTAATATGATTAATACTTCACCTATCCAGTTGCAACAATCAAACAACACTAGAGGATATGAAACTAACATAGGTTTATACAATTAACTTGAGGTTTCTATACCTGGACTGCGAATTGTCCCGTCCCTCCTGCAGCGGCAGTTACAAGTACGGTTTCACCTGATTTCATTTGTCCTGCCTATGAAAATGTCAAACACAATCAAAATTAGCAACTGAAGAATATTCGATAGAGAGCTCGTTCATACTAAAAACGGAGAGGGGAATGAAACCAGACAATGACACTGAAAATAAATAACAAGCTGTTGCATGGAACTTAATAATCAAGGCGTCAAAAAAGAGAGAATTTCAATGACTGAAACGAAAGACGAACAATAATGACCTTTTCAAGGGCGGTTAATGCAGTTAATCCCGAAGTAAGCATGGCAACAACTTCTGGATCAGGCCTTGGAACAGGAAGCACATGCTTAGAAGAAACCTAATTTCACAAAAGACAGGATCAAATGATCACTCAAGCCTTGAATAAAATCTCAACATTTTGGTCATATGGTTCATGAAATCTCATACAATCTGGTATTCAGAATATGCTCCAAATGTCATAACAGCGGCTGGAGTTCCGACTTCCAAATTCTTAACAGATTCTCCCACTGCTGCAATTAGTCCAACTCCCTGCAAAATTTGAAGCATTTTATAGAGTTTTGAAGTAAATCCGATAATGCCACCAAAAGCTGTAGAAGTTGAATTGAACAAAAATATACCTCGAATCCAGCATCAAAGGGAAGCTTCGGACCTTCGTTTTTGGAGAAGTAACGACCTGAGCTGAAGTTTACCTGATCATGATTTATACAACAAGGACATCTTATTAGTACTTCTACCATAAAAGAGACAACAACAAAATTCTTGAAAGGGTAAACAATCAAGATATAAATATCTTACATCACTTGCGTTAACACCAGCATAGAGGATTTTCAGGAGAACTTGGTGTGGTCCAATAGGTAACTTTAGTGGTGTGCGGACTATGCGTGTAGCATTACGGAAATTATGAGACAAGGTGTGTACAACTCTGAAAGAGAGAGTAAGCCATCAGTATTTGTAGTCTTAAGAGTATTTGTAGTCTTATGCAGCATGCATACGCTTATGTTCTGGTCTCACATATTAACTTACGTTTTCTCGAAGCTTTGAGGAAGTTCCAACTTTGAAGATACTTTATAGGAAGGTCTTTTTCTGGAACTTGAGCCAACCAAGTACTTTGCTTGTTCCATTTCAGTCGGCCAATACTCCAAACCCCTGCGGGTAGTAATCCATAGACATGCACCGGCTTTAGTCTCATCGGTAATGAGCTCAAAAGCACCTAGACCAAAAAAATGACAGGCCCATGAATTTCATTAATATATTAATCTCATAGAGGTATCATTCCTTTATTGAGAATCAATTGTAGTGAAGGCTTAACTCGTATGAACCAAGGCTTATCGATAGAAGATAAAGGTGAGGACATTTTACAATCCATAAACTGGACTAATCTCAACATTTTACATAACCAATCAACCATGTCAAAAAAAGCGTAAATCAAAAATAGTTTCCTCAATATGAAGACATAGAATAGAAAGCCTGACAATTCCAGCAGAAGTATGTAACCACTAAGATGTCTATATCTAAGCATAATTCAAATATGGCACACTCACCTTTAATCAACAAGTCCATAGACATGAAACCGCCTATTGACTGAATGACTGAACCATCAATACGTTCGGCTAAATCCGTCCGGATAAACTGCAAAACAAAAGCGCAGGGAAAAAAAAAACTTGAGGAAAGAATCAGGTAAAAGAACTTGAGGAAACTTAAGTCACATTCAGAAACTCTTCTTACTTCAGGGCAAAGCACATTAATACGGATCCCTTGACGCTTGACATATGCTAGTGATCTAGTGAATAAGACGACACCGGCTATAGAAATGTAACATATATAAGGATAACCAAAAGAAAAATTAGAGATTGTATTATTCAATGAACATATGAAAAGGAAAGGAATAATAATATACAAATAAAAAAAAACCTTTAGAGGCAGAGTAGATAGGATCATGGGACATCGGATATAAACCCGCAGCTGAGCCCATGTTAATGATAACTCCAGGCTTTTGTTTGGCTTTCATAGCTTTGATCTACGCAAAATCGAAGACAATGGTGAATGGAACGCGTAAAGAAAAAACCTTCATGGAAGGGAAGAGAAGTGAAACACTTACTGCAAGCTGTGTGCATTCAACTACTGCAGTCAAATCCACATCAATGGTGTGTTTCCATGATTTAGACCCATCAGTGTCGTCTTTATCAAAACGTAAAAGATTACTAATCCCGGCATTGTTAATACAGATATCCAATGTTCCAAATGTAGCTAAGTGCTTCTCGAAAGCAGCGACGAGCTCTCCTGCTCTCATATTATAAAGAATCAATACAAGAACACTAAGTCATATTCTCAAGTTTCTTAATGAGATACTACTAACCTCTATTAGTCACATCACATTTCACAAAGATAGCAGTAGGAAAGTTAATCCCGGGATGGAATTTAGCGTTTACATTTCGAACAAGTGAAGTAGTCTCTTTTCCTTTCTCCTCAGAAAAATCAACAACAGTTATAAAAACTCCTTTCTCTGCAAGAGCTAAGCAAAGAGCTCGACCTAACACAAAAAAAATTGAAACATCTCATTACCAACAAAAAAAAAGAACATTGTAGTATTTAGTTTTTGTTACTCTTTGTGACATCAACAATTTTGCAGAGAAACAGAACTAAAACAATAGATATAGAAAAAGCTTTCAATATATTTTTTAATATTGATATATATAAAAACAAAATCTAGTGAGTGAAGAAACTTCATGCGTTACACACCAATTTTTGAGATAATTACATCAAATTTTGACCAAAGAAAAAGAAAAATAAGTACACAGACACACCAACCACGGATTTATATGTAAATCTAAAGTCAGAAGAACAATAAAGCGTCATCAAAAACCTAACAATCACTAAATTTTATTTCACTAGAGACATAAAAATTAACGAATCAGAAACAGTAAACGAGATTGGAAATGAAAAAAAAGCTCACCGATCCCGGAGGCACCACCAGTGACAAGAGCAGATAAACCAGGTTTGATCTCCATTAATAAGATGAGAAGCTTCGATTTGATTGATTGGTGAAGAAGATGATTGATTGATTGGTTGGTGAAGAAGATTGAAATGTTGGAAGTAACCTCGAAAGTCGAAAAAAAAACAACAAGTGTTTTGTAATAATATTATTATCCAACTGTGTGATCAATTTTGACACGTATGCAATTACACGACAGTTGTTTCGGGGACCACCGGTTTAGCCGGTATCGGTATATATCCCAGTAATGAGAAGAAAAAAACATTAATTGGCACTGTGGTCGTTTTAAGGCTAACCGGAATCGGCAAAAAAAAAGGCTAACCGGAAAATTATAAATACGTCCGATTTTTTTTATAAGAATACAACTCATTCAAGATTAGCTAAAAGTAAAAGTAAAAGTAAAAGTAATGTAAATTTGTAAAACAATAATCACCAAGTAAGCGCCTGTAGCTCAGTGGATAGAGCGTCTGTTTCCTAAGCAGAAGGTCGTAGGTTCGACCCCTACCTGGCGCGCTCTATTTTTAAATTTTCCCACGTTTAACCATGGCTATTGATGTAATCATTATCTTCCGAATCTGTGTTATTGATGTAAAATATTAAAAACTATCACTCAAAACTTTCAAAGACACTACAAAGAGTAGTAATCCAGATTCGTATGTGTGATGGTTAAATGGTTTATGTAACAAATTCTAGCAATCTTTGATCTCTAGTTATTAGCAAAAGTTTTAAATCTTAGAAAAGTGTGGTTACCTGATCTTATATGTCTTCTCCTACTTTGCCTCTGTTTTCAAGCTGTCTTATGAACACATCGGGCAAATAAGAAACCACCAAAATATGTGGAAAACTAATAGCATAGTGTTGAATGCATAGTACATCAATATGCCTTTGATTGATTTCATATCCCAGTAGTTCAGAGCTGAAAACAGACATATACCGGTAAATATCATCAACAACACGAAATCGAGTAATAGTTATAAAAGATTTTATCCTTTAGGAGTCGACAAAACTGTGTTTGTACCTTGTTGCTCTAATGATCCAAAATGGGAAGTATACCAACCGCAGCAAAAACCAAGATACAGCAAATAATCCATCCAAAACACACTTGCTCCGAGTACTTGAAAATTTTAGCAGATTCCATAAACAAAATCAGCTATTATAAATGTTTTAGCAGGTCACTCGCGTCATGAATGGCGATTGATCCAATTCGGAAAAAAACTGCATATGAAAACAAATCAGCTGTTATGTAGTCTTTAAAACCTTTTTTAGCACCAATATTGATAGTTCTATAGCTATAATTTTCTAACTTCACCTTGACACAGAACCAGCAACAAGAAAGCAAATGCTGAATTTCCCAAGAAATGTAACCCTTAGTAAATAGAGAAACAGGACTGAGTTCGTTTCATCTTGTTACCTAAGCAACTTCATTAAAGATCTAGGTGTACTACTTTAAGTTCAAAATCTCACTCTCTAACAAATATTTCACAACCAGCATAGTACAACAATTTCCACAAGTCGCATCATTAAGTTTCAATGGTGAAGAATCAGTACTCAAAAGCCAGAGAGCTATAATGTTGTTCGTTTGCCTGCCGCAAGTACCTGCAGCTGCGTCTTGCGTCAGGAATTTTTGGCCGCAGTTAAATTCAGCGTATGCGTTTAAAAATTAGCGTCACAGCTAAAATTTCAGCCGCAGCCGCAGACAAACGAACAGCGACTAGACGCTGCGTCTGGCCGTATGACGCAGCCGCAAGCCGCATGTGGAAGTCAAACTAACAACAATCGCAGCGTCTAGCCGGATGACGCAGCCGCAAGCCGCAACCGCATGCTGGCAAACGAACAGGCCCCTACTCTGGAAGATTTCAAAACAACAAGACATGAATCAATCTCATAGTTCTCAATACATGAATGCTCAACAACATTGTATCCTCCTAAAGAAACTACATATGCCTCCATTACTAAGTTCCTTCTCAGCTTCGTGATTCATTGAACATCGATTCTTAAATCAATTCATACTCGAATCGAAGAAGATAAAGAGTTTTCTTACATGAAAGACGAATCTATCAAGGAATTTGCCTTTAGAAGAAGAATCCAAAGCCAAAACGTACAACGATTTGGAAATGCGAAACATCCAACGGAGATTCAACTTTTCCGACGACTCTAATCTTCACCATCGCGTGAAAACGATTCCGGTGACAAAATCAAACCATGCCGGAGAAGAATCTCTCAGTTTCACTGAGAAATCGATCGGAAATTTTGGTAGAGATTCGAAATCTCCGCCATGGATCATGCTGTTACTAGAGATCTCGCCTTAACCGAGTTAAACCAAATGTAAATCAGTTCCTAATAACCGAATTAAGACCGGTTCTGGTTTAGGAGAAACCGAATTAAAATAAGTGATGGTCCATTTGGAACCGGCTTATAGGGTCATAGTAAGCTCGGAAGGCACCGG
This sequence comes from Arabis alpina, assembly GCA_900128785.1. Taxonomy (NCBI): domain Eukaryota; kingdom Viridiplantae; phylum Streptophyta; class Magnoliopsida; order Brassicales; family Brassicaceae; genus Arabis; species Arabis alpina. The sequence continues at coordinate 7,307,898 of LT669791.1, read as the reverse complement.
CTCTCCTTATTGACATGGCACTTTTATTCTTACTGATGTGGAGATCATAAAAAGGCTGCAATTCCTTCTTTTTTATATAAATTAGGGGTTTTCCCACACTACGCGTGGGTTTGGACGACAATATCCATTTTAAAATTTATTTCTATATAGTTTTTATGCATTAGTATAATTGATACTCCCTATGTTTATTTGGTTGAATGCACTCCAAATGGAATAGATTGAAAATGTAACAAATGTTGAAAGCAATATATACAATGGTTCTTACCGATTAATCTTGTCTCGTGAAGACCAAATATCTCATTTAAACCTTTTTTTACTGAGAAGGTTGGAAGCAAAACTTCTCAGCAAACTATTATTGGTCAGTGATTTTTACAATCGGAATTGTATTTGTTCAAATTCAGAGTAAAATAATGTAGTAGTTAATAATATAAGCAATAATATAGCTATTTTACATTTTTTAAAACTAATGCCGATGTTTTTAGTGTTAAATTTGTTCTATGGAATACGTTATATTAATGGTTACAATATCAAGTATTAGGTTTGTAGAAAATTGTAGTAGAACACTACGAATTATAGTTTTCCATGTTTTAAAAAGCATGAACTCAACATACTAGCAATCTTTTTAATGGTTTGTTCTTGAATCTTATAAATCGGGATGTTTTTGTATGCACTTGACTTCAATACTTCGAATTTGGTGCTTTATACTGTGACAAATCCGAGATATTTTTTTACCTTGTTTTTCGTCGCCGTGTATTGTTTCTACCAAAATTGTTCATACATGCTTAAAATAATTTTAAGTTGCTCTTTCTTAACGGTTTTAAAAGTTATGCGTGTTTGCTTGTTTCTTTGTATTACAACCAAATCAAGAAATACTTATATAATTTCTTTTTCTTTTGCTAACTTGAAGTACTTGTTTAATTTCACTTCAAGGTAATCCACTATCATTATCAACATGTCCTCATTCGACCATCCATACTAAATCTTGAATGCCCAAATCGCATGGAACCATTTTGTTTAGGAAATGATCCGAGTGCATGGTTTCATGTTAGTACGAAATGCCATGATCTCACTATATATCTACATCACAACAGCTACAAATTGATATGCATCTGTACACAAATGAGGCTTAATATCATGTTTCCCTCTTCAGGTCAATCACACTTGAACACCTATCGAACCTATGACCACACAAATGTAATCTTAACATGGGTTCCTTGGGCATTCCCAAACACTGGATCAGTCATTTGTTTTGTTTTTTTGGGTGGAATCAGTCATGTGTTTATAATATATGGTTTATTTAATATATTTAGATATACTATATCTCAGGAAGCATGATTTACTTCTAAGAACCACACTCTTATTTGGTTACAATATTTTTTGTTTTTGCAGAACATATAATGGAATAGAAGAAAATTTACACAAAGGAGTATGAGGATATCAGCCTTCTACATATTGGGTCCAAAAGGCACATGATGAACATAATATATAAAGCATCTGATGAACTCCGCAATCTAGCTTGATGATCAGAAGATCTAAATCCCTTAAACTCTGAATTGACCATAGAATGCATCTCAACTCTGCAAGTAACCGATTAGCAGATTTGGTAAAACATCTTAAGCATGCAGAATCACTTTTCCATCATGAATTCTAGCTATCCAAGCCCTACCACATATCAGATTCCTATCCCTCCATGAAGCATGAATGTTGCACTTGATCACATTCAGCTCTAGAAAAGACCATTTTTGTGCCAGATTCGAAAGGGAACAAGAAGACGACTTCCTCTCCTCTCTTTGAAGTATATATACTACATTCAAGCCAGTGACTTGATTCTTTGTGTTCTCCCAATAAGTCTTGAATTCCTGCTTTTCCATATATACAAAAAACGCATGGGAAATATTAGCTAAAAAAACACAAGTTTCAGTAGGAAAAAGCTTTAACAGCTATGAGCCAAAAAAATTGAAAACAGGGCAGGAGAAGAGATTCAGTAAGCTTTCCAGCTATCATATGTAATTATGAGATGAGAATACATGCTTGGAAAATAATAAACGAACATTTTTATTTTCTCTTTGTATGTTAAAATTTTCTATGCTCATAAGATTGGACACATAAGATTGAATTGGAGAACCGTCTTCATTTTCTTCTCTTTTATCTTCAAAAAGAGCATCTTTTCGATATGCCTATTTCACTACATATGAGAAGGCAAACATGAAAATCCAAAAATGTTGATTTTAGTTGAAAGTGAATAAACTAATAAACCAAACACAAATTAGAGGTGGAGATATCAAATTCATATCTTTACTCTAATTTAGCAAGAACAAACCAATACTAACTGTTTGAGAAGCATATTTATGCCAAAAACCTAAGGGAAAAAATAGAAAACAGTTCAGTTAGAGGATTAGAGAAGAGCAAACCTTGTATTCAAAATTTATAACGATAATTACCGGATCAAGAGCTGCAAATCCCTGTCCTCGACCCCCTTAAATGTTTTGTAGAACCCTATGTCGGCTCGCGCGACCAGCCACCATCTGGGTAGATTCCAACCATATATGTTCGTGATTTGGGTAGTTAAGAGTAAGCTTACTTCTCCTTCCCTGATATATAAACTGCTTCTCTTCTCCCTTATATTTTTTTTCTCTGTTTCGCATCTAGTGTGATGCCCGTGAACCATTTTTTTAAAGAAAATGGAGGGGCTGTCGATCGACAGGGACTTAAGGGCTGTCGATCGACAGGGACTTAAGGGCTGTTGATCGACAGGCTTGTTAAGGGCTGTCGATCGACAAGGTCTTTAAGGGTTGTCGATCGACAGGTGCCCGAATTGGTTGGTTTTCTGGTTCGATTTAAGTCGTTCAATTGGACCGGGCCGGTTTGGGGAAACCCTAGGGCTTCGTATTTAAAGGTTTTTGGCCGCATTTGAGCGAACCAAAGTCCCAAAAACGCAGCAGACAAAGTTTTAGAGGAGTTCTGTTTCCTGTGAGTTTTTGGAAATTAGGGTTTCGTTTCTTGAGAGATTTGGAGTAGTTTTCTTGTGGAGATTGTCGTGGATTCGTGTCTAGCCTCAGTTCTACCAGATTCTATCCGAAAATCTAAGGTGAGTGCGTGACCATGGCTTCTAGGTCGGTGGATTTGTTAGGGTTGTGTGGTGGTAGGTTATGAATTGATTGATTGAATCTTGCGTGGATTGTTTGAGACTGTGATTTATGTTTGGATTCTGTGGATTGTGTTTTTCGTGCAGGTTTCGTGTCATCACAGAGGAGGAAATCGATCCGAGAGGATAATGATCGATTTCCCATGAATCTGCGACGACCTGTCGATCGACAGCACTTGGGTGTGTCGATCGACAGGGCAACACGAGAGCTGTCGATCGACACCTAGAGGTTGTGTCGATCGACAGGTGATCGAGGAGCTGTCGATCGACACCTAGAGGTTGTGTGACCAGGGTGATCAGCAGGTCCGTTACTTGTTTCGCACGTGGGGGCAGTTCCGTTCCCAACACTTAGCAACCATTGTGCGAAGGTTGATTCTGACTCCTCTACCCTCATGTTCTTCTCTAACACAAACACTTCACATGAATCCCATAAATATGATTGGCTGACAGATGCTAGAACTGTGTCAGCTCGCGTTCCATGTGTTATGACTGGTAGTATTTGCCTAAAATCTCCTCCAAGTAAGACCGTCTTTCCCCCAAATGGTTTATCCCTTGCTGTTGGATCTATAATAGAGATGAGATCCTTAAGCGTGCGGTCTACTGCCTCGAAAGTGTGGCGATGTGCCATTGGAGCTTCATCCCAGATAATTAGATCTGTTTTGATAAGTAATTCTGAAAGCATAGTGCCCGGCTTAATGTCGCAGATTGTATCTTCTGTAACTTGCAGAGGTATTTTAAATCTAGAATGTGCCGTCCTCCCACCCGGTAAAAGCAACGCAGCTATTCCAGAAGAAGCAACCGGTAGTACTATTCTTCCAGTTGATCGCAAATTGGATATTATAGTCTTGTAGACAAATGTTTTCCCAGTCCCGCCAGGTCCGTAAAGGAAGAATAGTTTGCCCAAATTATTGTCCACTGAATCCAAAACTGCCTTGTAAATTTTCTCCTGGTCATGATTGAGAGTAGAAACCAGTTTCTCATGTTTCTCCTTCTCTTCTCTGACATTGTATTGTAACTCTTGTCTCCATAAACTGGTCTTGAGTTCTTTTAAGACAGCTAAATGAAGCTTTGGCATATCGTCGAACTCAGTGAGGGACCTTTCATGTTGATGCAATATTTTTTCAATCTCAATTAAAGTATATTGCTTTAGGTCTTCTTCTTTTAACTCCATTGTTGGATGCCCAAACTCTCTGCGTTTTTTATCGAGCATGTCTTCGGACAGGGATTTCCAACTATGTTTCCATAAACGTAAAGCGCTACCGACCTCACAGTAAATCAGTAGAAGAACGAACAAATGCCGAAGTTGATACGCGGATGCCCAATGAGCTGCTTCATCCATTGCCTGGTGCCATTCTTTGTCGTCGCCGAGCAGATTTCTAGCATAACATGCTTCTTTGAAAGTTTCTTTTTTTTGGCCTTCAACTGTTAGTAGATCATCAAAGCTTGTTGGACCTTTTACGACATTAAGTAGTATTCTAAGGTAGTAAAGCTCTCCAGAGGTTGGGTGGATGTTTACGATTCTGCCGATCGAGCGCCCGCGTTGTCTTTTACTCCAAACTTTCTCGCTTTTGTCCCAGACGAAGAATAACGGGAACTCTACGTATGTCAACTTCCTTGCTTCTTCACAGTGTTTATTCATTGCCATCCATTCTGTGAACATGGTTTTGTCAACACCAAATCTAGATAGGACACGTTGAAGATTGTCTGTGTCTTTGTATGTGATATATTGTTGCCCTGGTAGATGAATAAGAAGCTTTTGAACTGATGGCTTTCTCTTGTGAATGTGGAATGCAAATAGACGCCACATAGCTTCACATGCCGATAAATATCGACAATCAAGATATTCTTGTATTTCGTCCCTTGCCTTTTCAACTTTTTGGGAATTTTCAGTGCCTGGTGGAGTGGTTGTACCCTTCTCGATCAGAATAGTTGCTTTATCCACTCCTTTAGTAATGTACTTGAATACATACTTGATAGTGTTTGATGTGCTGCACCATTCCACGTTGATATGCGCCTCATATTTTTTCAAGATTTCGAGGTTATGAGGTATAACAAAGCGATTATCTAACCTTGTCTTGCCTTTTATGACGGTGTTGGTTTCGTTCTGACGACGGCGGTAAGATACGTAACCAGATTTATCGATTGTTGTAAAATCGTTATATGGTCGTGGGTATTTTTTTGTGCAGACATTTTTATCCATGCAAGGTGATGATGGCTTGTCGAGGCCACATGGGCCGTGCATCATGTGCTTCCGCACAAGGTCAAACCCCAAGGGGTCTTTTGTTTTGTCAGGTAACTCCGCAGAGATGATGTTGTTGATCTCAGATGGTTCTGGGATTTTAGACGCTTTGTCGAGCCATATAAGGATATGTGCGTGAGGCAAACCTCTCTTTTGGAACTCGATTGTGTGCAACACTAAGAAATAGAAACAACAATATAATTAATACGCTTGTAAATATGCAAGGAGGATAATTTAGGTAATAAAGGAAGGTCACATACTCGCAATGGCTGGATTGAAGAACGTGCCTTGCTCAAGGTCTTTTAGTAACTCTTCAAGCTTCATTTTGAACACACGGCTTTCAATATCAGGTCTTTCATTTCCCGTTGTTCTCCCGTATGTGGCAAGATGATCTTTTATTTCCTTCCAGTTTGGGTTTGCAGTCATTGTGATGAACAAAGTTGGATTTCCATCTGTTCGACATATTGCCATTGCGTCATGATATTTTTCAATCATGTATCTAGGTCCTCCCGTAAAGCTTGATGGCAAGATCGTTCTTTTCCCGAGTTTGTGGCCTTCTAAATCACCTTTACCAACGGCGTCGAAGACATTGTTGTACAAATCTGCTCTTAATTGGTCTTGATTGTTCCTTGCCCATCGTAGCCTGTCTTGCTCGATGGCAGTGTATGCGTCGACGACGTATTGGTGAAATAACCGTCCTCCCTTTATAATTGTCATTCCTTCGGCGAGTCTAGTTTGTATTTGGTAAGCGAAGAACTCTCGAATAGTTATGGACGTCCTCTTTCTTTGGCCTTGTTGGGTTAGTGCGTGGGGTATCTCAGGATGGAATCCGTATTCGCCATAGGGAAATAGCAACGGATATTGTAAACTCATGAACAAAGGGTGATCGTCTTTAATATCTTGCCAGCTGTTTGACTGCATCTGTAGAACAACATCTCTATATCCAGTAGTAGCAGTCGGATCCCCGATAATTAGGCCTGCAACCTCTGTAATTTCAGGAATATCATAAAGCTTCCCCTTGTGTTTCTGGCCCACTAATCTTATAGTTAGGTCCTGAATTTCGTTGGCTCTGTATCGATCTCGAGCTTTGCGAAAGAACTTACAGAGGCAGTTGTGTTCATCTAACATCTTGATCAACCCTAGAACTATCTCTTCTTGTAGTTCCGTGTTAGCTTTTCGTTCAGGCATACTGGTAATACGGTTGGAGACTTCATTCTCTGTATCGACTATGTACATTTGTAGGAATTTTGGCTTTTTACCGGGCATGGGAAGCAATGAGCCGATACGGTGGTAATTTTGGCCTTGGATTCTAAATCCAGGTGGTCCTTTTCCTGAGGAGACACTTTGATCTATTGTTGCTCCAATTGAAGTGAATGCGAGGATGGAGTTGTAGATCCTTATTAGTATAAGAAATTTTGAGTTGTTGAGTAGTTTCTCGAGAAAAGGAGGAGGCTGCCTAAGTGGTGGGAGTTTCACACGACCTTGTTGGCAACATATGGTGAAGGTGGGTTTCCCATTTCTGTCAGTTCCCGTACTCTCTGAGTACCATACCAATGCATTACAATTGGTGCATGGGATGAGTCTGTTTTCTTTCGCCATTGCATCTGATGGGAAAAATGGAGGAAGACTAATTTTAATTAGAAGAAGTGTATTTGTATAACGATGTGTGTCGTTCTACATAGGTAGGGTAAGTGGCCATACCTTTTAGTTCCTTTTTCTCTTTTCTTGAGAGGAGTTGGACAGAAGTAGATGGTTCACCTATTATATTTGCATGCGTAGTGGTAAGTATATTTTATTATGAATTATGTTGGTTCAGTTTATTTGCAAAAGATGTAAAGAAACTAACCTTGTTGGTTTTTTGATAATCTTTTCGATAAGATGATGGCGCGCCTCATTGCCTGTGCGTTTTTACGCCTTACTGTAGATAAGTATTGTATCGCATAAGTGAGAAGCAGAGGATGCATATATGTGTTTAGGGTAGGAAATTGTTGTATTACCATATTCCGAACACCTTTCACATCCACCTAGTTGAATAAGCCATTGCATAATTAGAATGAGTATGTAAATATCGTATTGTTAATGATGTGGTGGAACTGCCAAATTTGAATAATAGTAGAATCTTACAATCATAGTATTTGATAGTCATCTGTGGTGTTGATTTTTTCGATTTCTTGGGCAATCCTGGATCAGAATATTGTTAGGGTAAGTACATTGAAGTCATTGTCACAAAATAATGGACGACATATATTTATAACATTGTGAATTTATAAGGATGTCTTATTGGCAAATCATACCTTTGTCGTGCTTTCTACTTCGGGTCCTTGAGGTTGAGGCGGTAGTTATGTTATCTTGTGGCAGGGCTCGGACCTTCCATCGTTTGGAGAGCATTATGGCTTTTCGCAAGGACCGAGCTCGTTTATACCGTACTGGTATGGGATTTGTGTAAGCAGCTTGGTTTGAATATTGTGTTGTAAAGTGAATGTGAAGAAACTACAGAGTACGTACCGTATATGGAGCATCTGATACAGCCACCTACAATATGAAGAGTACATTTTTGTTAGCGTGTACCTTTTTTGGATGTCAATAATAGTGTTTGGAGATTGTGTAGGCTGTGTAGTTCATGCGCAATAAGAAACTTACAATCGTAGTAGATGATTGTAGAGTTTGGTCGCACTCCATCTTCGGGATCTGTAGTGATTGAATTGTAGAGTGTCTTAAGTAGATATTTCTTTTTACAAACAACTATACAATGTAACATAGAGTTAGGGTTCAGACCTATGTTGGGAGTTGTGTCTTCCTGTTGACGTTTCCTCTTCTTTGTTTTGTCTTGTCGTATTTCCTTATTATGAGTTTTTTGTTTGTCTTCTACCATAGCTGATTTAAATACCTTGAAAATGAATAGATTTATACCCTACAAAATATTTTACGAAGCGAAACGAAAGGAAGAGAGAAATTTTATTTTAGAAAACCATTAGTATAATAAACACTGAGTATGATTTTAGAATATAGGTTGTCTGGTTCTTTGGGGGAAATATGGTGGTGTTTAAGTGATGAAAGGTATTTGTCACAATTCCGTAATTGTGACTTAAGAATATCGTAGGTTATGGATTGTTCTTGTGTTTGGGAAGTAATATTTGATTTAGCATTTAATTGCTAAATTTAAGGATTGCATTCATTTAGAGATTAATTTGTTTATGCTTTGATGGTGGAGTGATTGGATACGTTTATCGTATTGATTTTTCAATTTTGAATAGGTTTGGGATTTCAAATCATAGATTTTAATTCGAAATGAATAACTTTTTGTGGGATGTGGATTCACTCATTTATCATGGAAAACACTCCTTTCAAAAAATCCATGTAACTTATAGATGACAAATCTACCTCACAATCTTTTTAAGAAAATCACGTATAGATTTGTAGAAATAAACAGAGAGCTCCCTTGTATTCTATTTAATAATTTGTCAACATTATTTTTGTAATCCTATATTTTTATTTTTGCATTAAAGATACCCTTGCGGTGGGGAAGAAATGTAAAAAGGAAATTACTTGTGCGATAGAAAAATTTGGAAAGGTTCGAGACAAAGGAAAACATGAAAAGCAAAATAGCAACGTAGGCTACAGAATGAGTAAATTAAATATGGTAAGAGCCATGGAGAACGTTCCGTCTATGTTCCTAGACGGGGACGTTTATCTTTCGGTTTGGCAGTGGAGTCCGGAGTTGGCATGGGAGGTCCAGCGACGAAAGCCGTCTTCGCCTCTGCGTCAGTATCGTCAGCAGTTGGACACCTTCCCTTGCCTTTCTTGTCAGCAATGTCATCCTTCTCCTTCACCTCTTCTACATTGTTATGTTCTACATTGTTCTGTTCGACAATGTCATCCTCCTCCTTCACCTCTTCTACATTGTTCAGTTCTTCAAGTGGTTGCATTTCGGCGGCTTCGTCAACTATGCGAGACACAGTGAAAGTCTGTCGAGTAGCAGTGAAGTTGTATGGTTTCACCGTGATTTGGAATTTGCAAGTGCGGCCAACAATATTTTTCAGACTTTCAGGGAGTGGTGTGGTTATTCGGCCGTTTCCATTGTCGGGGTCAGCCTGGAGAGAATATACAATAGTTATGATATGTCATTGATATTGGATATGGAAAGTGAGCATGTAGCAGAATCGTACCTGGTGGGGTTCATTAAGAAGGTCAGCAGCTCTTCGGCCAGCAAGTTTGATACCATCACCGTCAAAGACAACAAAGGTTGCGCCATCATTGTTTCCATCACGGACTGCAATCTCGAACCGGTACCTGAATATTAAAAGGGTTTGAGTTCTGAATATGGAGTAATGAGAGAGATATGGCGATGAGGAGCAAGTTTGTTATCATGATTTAGTATAACTTAGCACCTGAGGAGTCCGATGTTGTTGGTTTTTTTGCAAGTTGTGCAGTACAATGACGTTTCAGTCTTCGCAAGCTTTGTCTTGCAGCCGCTACATGAGATGTAGTTCCACCCATATTGGTCAAGCATATCGAGAATCGTAGCGAAGCAGTAGAAGCTAGCAGTCTGTAATGAAGAAAAACTATGAGAATATTATTCAAGCAAAGTGGTTATTAGGAATCCATATCTGATGGTGTGTTTGCAAATGTGTAGTAACATGTTACCTGCGGTGTTTCATGCTGGAGGAACTGGTGGAGCTCATTGATAGTCAGGGTCTCTAGCTTGGTAATCGCGGAGCTGGAGGGGGTGATGGGTGGGACACTTCCAGTACTTAGCCTGTTGGAGGCATACATAAGAGCGAGAAGGAGTTTGGAGGTAAATTCAGTGGCGTATGGAGTAAAAGTATTTTTAAAAGAAGCGATCACTAAAGTATTATGTAAATGTGAATGGAGAGCAAGATTGTAATTGTCAGGGAATAGGGATGTACCATGCTAAGAATTTTTCAATTTCAGCATCGTCTTTGTCGAAGAAAAGGCGTGAAGCTGATGTGGAGCTAAGGTTGACAGCACCTCCTAGGGTTTTTGGGTTCACAGTGGTGATGAGGAGGGCGATTGGTCGGACTGCACTTTCATTCCAACGTTGGCGGAAATTTTCAGCAATGTTCCCCCAGAGATATACCCGGACTGTTTCACCGCTGTTATGTGTTGATAAAGATATAGATCAATGGGGATTATATAGAGCTTTGGTAGAGAGTATTTAATTAAGGTCGACGATAATATTACTCTGTCATAAGTAGGTGCAAGAATACGTGGTTTTTAGCTCCGTTGCCCACAACTTCAATTGGGTTGCTTCCCGGGGTGTGGGTACGGAGGTTGTCTCCGGTTACATGCCGAATGTGGCCGATGACATCTGTAAAAAGGGTAAGAGAAGTTTCAGAACCATGGATAGTTGTCGTTAGTAAGAAGACATAATTGGTAATTGTAATGTTTTAAAGATGGTAAAATAAGCATGTAAATTAAGATGCTACTTGGTAGACATCTTTTTCCCTGAGGTGTTCATAATTTATTAATGGTGTTTAATTAAATACTATTACGTATAGGACCGCTTAACCAACACAACTTAGTTAGAAATTTCATTGTATACTCTTGAATTCAGTATTAAGATGCATTGTGTTAGCTGACATAGAGAGTGCATATGATGGAGTTACTCACCAAAGAGGTGGGTCTCTGCGTCAGCAATTGCAGAGAAGTCATTGAAATTGCGGGTCCTGAACTTCTGCTGAGCTATATTCTCGGCTCCCTCGGGGACCTTGACCATTGTTGTCTGGTCGGTGAATAGAATGTTCATTGTGTGGTCCGTAGTCATATAGCGTGTCTTGGCAGCCTTGATCATGAACTTCTTGAGCTTGTATACGTCGTTGGCCTTCAAGTGTTTCTCGTAACGGAAAAGCCGGTTGGCAGAGATGAAACCTTGGATTGTGTTGCCCTGTTATCGAAAGGGAAAAATTAGAACATGGTTTATGGTTCAATAAACCAAAATCATGGGCAAGATCATATTAGGAAAACATGAGACAATTCCAGTTGATTGTGAATCGTTTTGTTTGGGTTGGTATGGAGTTTCATCTAAGGTATGGTATAGACTATCTAATAATATATTGATGCAACGAAACCGGAACAGAAGGTTCCAAGTAAGAATAGAACACTCGCATTGAACTATAGCCATGAGTAAGAAGAATGGTCACTAAAACAACTTTGGAACCAAGCTGACTTGAGAGTTTTTGGAAAACAATTGATATACAGAATAACACAAAGGTGTATATGAAAAATTGTTTATAGTAGCTGTAGGTAAACAACAACAAATCCTTTCAGAGTTATATACTCGTACAAAGAGCAAAACTCTAGAAAATGAATTTGATTATATCAGTGATTTGCTTACCTTTGATTAAACAAAGATAAACAGAAAAGAAAATAAATGAATCAAACCTTAACGATTTCACAAGCTTAACAATTTTTATCCTATATGAAGTTGAGAACCATCTTTGGTTGAAAACAATTGAAAAACAGAATAACACAAAATGTTGAAATAAATGGAAGATTAAGAACTTGTAATGTATCCCGTGAACCTCCAAACCCAGTAATGGAACACAAAAGAGCAGGTTAAGATTGTAATATGTTGACCTCTGAATCGATGAGTAGGAGCTCAAAACCCATGAGTGTGTTACCCAATTTGAAATGCCTTGCTTCCCAGAAGTGGATTAGTCGGCACATGATTTCTCCGTTAAAAAATTGACCTTCAACGGTTGCAAGAGTGGCGAAAGTTGGGGCCTGGGACGCAGAGCTGAGAGACTGTGATGCCATTTTGAGTTTGTTTAGCTTGTGTGTGTAGTGTGGAAGAAGGGTGTGGGTAGATCTTGCTTATATAGGTGAGAGATTGGAAGGTTAGGGAGAAGAGATTGGGTATTAAAGCCATTTATTTGTAGTGATTGGGAGGGTGATAAAGGTGAGGAAGTGGTGAGGTTGTAACGGAGGCGTTACACCGGAAAGTTTGGGAGGTGAGTTCACGGTGGCTCAAATTATGAGGGGAGAATTAGTGGAGAATTAAAGAACACAAAGTGATAACGGTGAAACTGAATTGAAAGCTCGTGGAGGAGTTCATTGTGGTCATTAAAAGACGTCGAAATTAAGAACTTTTGGAAGAGGAATCGGAAGAGAAACAACCGTTTCTGGTTTTGCTAGGTTTGGAAGGGTTAGCCGTCGCGACGGAGATGAGGAAGAGGATGAGGATAATTGATAGCCATTAAATTGCAATGATTTGAGGGTGATAAAGTGGAGGAAGTGAGAAAGCTGTAACGTTTGGAAGGGGAATCGTAAGAGTTAGTTAACGGTGGCTCGATTGTTAGGGGTAGGAATCGTCATGTTCCAAAGAAGAAGACGACGACATTTTTCCTTCAGATTGGGCTTTATGTGGGCTTGATGTATTTGTTACAAAGTTGAGAATTAATAAGCTATGGAAACCCATTAATTCCAAGATTGGTGTTAAAACTTGCGTATGAAGTTGATCCTGTATAGATAGGTCTTGTCAATCCAGTATTTGGGGACCAAATTGGGAGATAGAGAAACGAATTGTTAAAGTAATTAAATGGAGAAGATAAAATTAGGGCTGGATAGAGGATTGAATCGTTAAACCTATTATGTTGGCGTGGCAGCTTGCATATAGCCAATGACTACATACCTTCACTTCAAAAATGTTGTAGGATGAATAGTAGCCTGGATGAAAAGCGTGGGGTTAAAGCTAGGGCTGACAAATTTCAATGTAGCCAGGAGAATGCAGGAGAGAGGAAGGAGGATAAACCCGTCTAACTTAAGGCGTGACATCACAATCAAATAATTAAATGGAGAAGATGGATAGACGTCGTTACCAAGAAAACAAAACTGTAGAAGAGGGATCGATTGATTCGATTCCCTAGAGTTGTTGGTTGTGGGTATAGGTTGGAGGAGGTTTGTGTAAAAGTCATGGTTATATAACCTTTGGAGTAGAAGATCATGGAGGAATGGGTAGTGGTCATTGAAGGCATTGAATTGCAATTTAGTATGAGTGAAATGAAGATGAGTAAGTGGGTAAGAGGTAACAGTGGTGGAATTTATGAAGGCTGGAAGAGGAAGAGGAAGACGAAGCGTAAGAGATTGTTACGGTGGCTGAGGTTCGGAGGGTTTGGAAAACGAATCGCTTAAGGTGAGATGAAGAAGAAGAAGATGTTGGGAGGTGTATAATAGGGCCTTCCCATTTGGGCTTATATAATATACACATGTGTGTTTTTATGGGTCACAACAATTGTGTTTTCGTTGTGAAATTAAAGAAGAGAGGAAAGTTTGGTACGATATATTAGTGCTGACGTGGCAGCGTGGGAGAGCTCTTGGTTTTGCTGACGTGGATACTCCCAGAGTGTTCAAATTTCTGCTTTTAGTTAGTAGACTAATAGCAGAAGTTTGAGCACATTGGGGCTAGCCACGTCAGCCAAAAACATCTCTCTTCTAATGATGCCACGTCAGCTACATTTCCAACGTTTAATTATCCACAGGAAATGACGTCATTTGCCTCAATATGTTCTCAAAATCTGCAGGCCCATTAACATTAAAACCTACAAATTTTAAGACACCACGAGCCCCAAAGGCCCAAACCTTTTGGAAACAACAACTACCTCTTCTTCTTCTTACCAACGACGATTCCCATCCCTCAGAATTTGAGCCACCGTAAACCCACCTCTTCCACTTCATCTTCCAAACTTCCCGGTGTAACGCCTCTGTTACAACCTCACCACTTCCTCACCTTTATCACCCTTTCAATCACTGCAAATAAATGGCTTTAATACCCAATCTCTCACCTATATAAGCAAGACCTACACACACCCTTCTTCCACACTACACACAAGCTAAACAAACTCGAAATGGCATCACGGTCTCTCAGCTCTGCGTCCCAGGCCCCAACTTTAGCCACTCTTGCAGCTGTTGAAGGTCAATTTTTTAACGGAGAAATCATGTGCCGACTAATCCACTTCTGGGAAGCAAGGCATTTCAAATTGGGTAACATACTCATGGGTTTTGAGCTCCTCCTCATCGATTCAGATGTCAACATATTACAATCTTAACCTGCTCTTTCTGTGTTTGAAGGTTCTCGGGATACATTACACGTTCTTAATCTTCCATTTAATTCAACATTTTTATGAATCGTTACTACTTTTCCAGTCCTAGGGTTTCGATGTGTGTCGATCGACAGGTACGCACAGGGGTGTCGATCGACACCTAGTGGTAGTGTAAATCGATAGACCGCCTTTTGGGCTGTGGTTGAGCCGTGTTCTTGTGATTGTGTGCTGATTGATGTATGTTTGTCTGAGCGGATCCATCGTGTCTGAGTGCGCAGTCGTAGATGGGATAACCGTCTCACTGGGTATTTGTGATAATACTCACGCATCTCTTTTTTTCCATGTGATGCAGGTAAAGGCAAATTGTGATCGTGGAATCATGGCAACAAAGAGGGAGATGATCTAGGGTCTCGGTTTCGTGCTGTGTGTTGAGTGCTTTTATCGTTTTAGAACGGCTGTTAGGTTGCTGGTTTTGTGGAACCTCTTGATTTGGAATTTGTTGTTGAACCAGTTTTGGTAGTTTTAATGGAATTGTCTTGTTGGTTTATTTTGTTGGTTATCCGTTGTAGTTTGACTGTGTTGTGTTGCTTGGTTGTTGAGGATAACATTTATGGGAATGGTACTCCGAGACCAAGGGTTTATTATTAAAAAAAAAAAACGGTTCGGTCGTTTCATCTAGACTTGGAGACAATAGATGCCAGAGTGGAGAACGTCAAGATCTTTTTGTAGAAAGGAAATAAGATTTGAAGCGAAAACCTTAGAGGGAAGAAGAAGAAGATCAGAATGGTGAAAGTTAGTGGAGTAGAATTTGGGCAATCATATGAAGGATTGATGGAGGATAATAATCATAAACAAAGCAGTGTAACTTCTTAATAGGCTTCACCTTTTTGTCGAGACTTTTCATGTTTTGAAAACGGAAGGGACGAAGGAAAGATTTTAGGTTAGACTGAAACTCACATGGAATTTGATAATTTGCTTTCGGAAATGTATCCGCTTACGGAGAGATTTTCTTAAATATATGTTGGACGTTTTGGGCTGTATTATAAGGGAGGCCCAATTAAAATGATTTTTTCCAGGCAATTAATTAAAATGATTTATAAGCGGAAATCTGAATGATCCGAGCAGGTATTTTAACTGCCACGTGGCATCTTGTGGGAAAGTTTCTGTTAGCTGACGTGGATAGCCTCAGAGTCTTCAAACTTCTGCTTTTAGTTAGTAGGATGATATTTAAAAAAAAAAACTCAATAAGAATTTGGAAAATAATTTGTAATGGAATGTATATTTTATATATATACTAGGTGAAAGCCTGCGCTGCGCGCAGACCGAGTTTTTAACTATAGTTTTAATCATGGTTTTTTTTTTAGTTCATTAAATCTTCTACGTCTTGATCACTTTCGCAACCTTTATATCCTTCCAATGTTGATGCAAACCTTCCGTTACACCATGAAAGACTCATTTTCTACCAAAAATGAAACATGCTAATTTAAAATTTGTGTAAATCTCTCTTCTAATCATTGGTTAAGAAATAAGAAAAGGTAAGCATGGATCTGGTGAGATCCTACCAAGAACGAAGCTGATGTTCATCTTAAGGCATATTCTTCTCAAGCATTATCTTTCTTCATTTGTCAATATCTTGACGTTATCATCTTACTCATAAGGCTTCATAATGAATTCAGTTTGACTAATTCCAGTGTTGATTTCTCTATCTTTGATTTTTGCTATAAAAAAAAGGAACAGTCCATATAACTTATATGAGAATGGGAAAAAGCTTAAAAGATACATTTTTGTGAAGTTAAAAAGCTTATAGTGGAAAGCTTTTGTTCTTGACTTTGGAGTCCATTTTCTACTTTTGCTTTTTCACCTTTTGTCTCAAGGTTTATTTTCTCTATTTTCCCGAATTTCAAAGTTCTTAACCTACTAAAGAACTAATTCTCCGTTTCCCCAAACTCTTCTCAAACTTCTTAACCTACTGAAGAATTAATTGTATCTTCATGAAAAGGAAGAGTTATCATCTAGTTTTAGGCTTTGCGCAACTATCATCATCGTTTCATGCTTTTTTCACGAACCATCTGAATAATTTTTCTTGAAACTTAATACTATATTATACTTGTACAAAATGAGGAAGACAACTAAAAAGATGTATTATCGAGGACGAAATGAAATTGTAAATCTTGAGCAATGTTCCTCAAGTAGGTAAGCTCTTTATCAGTCCTTCTTGCTTAGCACTAATAAACATCCGGTCTACATGTATTCTTAAAAACATAGAAAAAGGAAACATTATTTCAAATGAACATCAAAGTTTTTCAAGTTTTAATGGAAGAATTTCAACGAAGTATGGACTTACCAGACCTTTATGATCTCTTGAGCTCGCTCCATATTTTGAGCAAGAGGAACATCAAATTTCACCATACCAAACTTTTTTAATCTCCTTATCGATCTAATATCTTCCACAATATTTTCTGTAACCCAACATGTTATATGAAATAGATAACCATTGGCCTTATGTACATTTCTAGTCACGTACTTGTCAAACTGGCGTTGTGTTCCCTGCGTTAGATTTTTTTTAGTAGAAGTATAGAAAAGAGAAAACAACCATTAGCAAATAGAAAGAAATTGTTTGGAAGTAGATGATGCAGCTCTCACATATTCTTTGGTTTCTTTTTTTAGGGTTGTCTTTAATTATGACCAACTTGATTAATCTTTTATTACTAATTTTTACATGATATAAATTACATGATTTATGTAATTGTATAGAACGTTTATTGTCTTTCATTCCTCTATCTACATTTAAATTTCTTGTTTGTTAAAATAAGACATTTTATTATATAAATAACTATATTAATGATTTTTCAAATTCTTATGTTAACAAATGCATAATTAATGTTGTTTTTGCATGTATATAATTTTTTTGAATTAAAAATAATAAATTCTAAACCCAACATGTTATATGAAATAGATAACCATTGGTCTAATGTGCATTCTAGTCACGTACTTGTGAAACTGAAGTTGTGTTCCTTGCGTTAGATTTTTTTTTAAGTAGAAGTATAGAAAAGAGAAAACAACCATTAGAAAAGAGAAAAAAATTGTTTGGAAGTAGATGATGAAGCTCTCACATATTTTTTGGTTTCTTCTTTGATTGTTGTCTTTATGAGTAACTCGATTAATCTTTTATTCCTAATTTTTACATGATATAACTTACATGATTTATGTAATTGTATAGAACTTTTATTGTGTTCTATTCCTCTATCTACATTTAAATTTCTTCTTTGTTAAAATAAGACATTTTATTATTTAATAACTATAAGAATGACTTTTGAAATTCTTATGTTAACAAATGCATAATCAATGTTGTTTTTGCATGTATATAAATTTTTTGAATTAAAAAATAATAAATTCTAAATATACATTTGATGTGGCAATGAGGTGGAAGATGATGTGTCTTCATGAGAAGAGAGAAAAGCTTTCTTTATATATATAGATGGAAATTAAAAGAAGTCGAAAAGGAAGAAGTACTTAAAATTGATTTGGAAATT